>JAVQJF010049685.1:0-12522 GCA_036023855.1 Gadopsis marmoratus
TACAATATATTTAGATATATAATGTATAGCTCTGTAAAAAATTAAAAGACCACTCCAAATTTTCCAAAGTTAATTTTACTCAAACACATACCTATAAATAGTAAAACCAGAGAACTGACCATTTTACAGTGGTCTCTTAATTTTTTACAGAGCTGTAAATATAAAACATATTGGAAGTTAAATATTTGTTTCTGTTTATATTTAAAGTACATTGCAATGATTCTTTTACACAGGTGGATGGGAATCCTCATTTTATACTATATTTACACTCCCACTCTTTTAGGCAGACCAGTTCTCGGACTTCCACATCCGCTCTGTTCTCTGTGTTCCCATTTGGAACAGCAACCACCAAATCATTGGTATGTTGACAAATGAAGCTTCCTTCTCTATTAAACTTATTTCTTGTATGTAGTTGAAGGTTTTTATTGGATGTACCAAATATGAAACATGAATATTTTTTTAAAATCTGTATAAAAAGGTGAAAAAAAAAGTTACACTAAGTGGCCAAACATATGTCTGTCTTTTGGTTTGAGGCGGTGTTTTTTTGTGGTTTGAGCTAGTCCTATTATTTCCAATGAATGTGAATCGTAATGCTACATCATACAATTGCTATTATAGATCATTAACTGTGTGGCAAAAGTTTGGGGTTTGCACTTTCCTGTTTCAGCATGACAATACTCCTGTTCACAAAGTGAGGTCCTTAAAGAAAATAGTTTCTGAGCTTGGAGTGGAAGAACTTGACTGACCTGCACAGAGACTGACCTCAACATCCGACACCTTTGGGATGAACCGGGTCGCCAACTGCAAGCTGCCCTATCATCCAACACCAATGCCTTACCTCACTAATGGCTAAATGGGATCAAATCCCTGCAGCCAGGTTCCAAAATCTTGTGGAAGGCCATCCCAGAAGGGTGGAGACTGTTATGGAGGCATAATAATGTGCATGTTTTTCTAAATTAGATAATCACATGAGTGTAATGGGCAAGCGTCCATATACGTCTGGCCATGGAGTGTATTACACCGTGATGCAGATATATTCAGCACTCACAATGTAGGTTTCAGATTTCTTTCTTTTTCTTCCATTTTTGCTGCATCGTAGGCAATAGGGGAGAGGGGAGCTGGAGCATGTGTTCAGCTGAGGCTGCATGCGTGTGATTAGATCCATGCTGCGCCATCACTCCACACTTGGAGGTGGAGTTCCCTTCTTCTGGCTGTGCGCTTTGTGTTTGTGAATCAGCCCCCCAGGCCAACGCCACACTGACACTGATAAATCATTGATCTCTCGTCTGGATTTGGCGCTGGATATTGCAGGGAGGAGCGATGATAGCAGCTCCACTCGGTCCACTGAGATCTGACGCAGGAAGTCATTAGTTTTATTTGAGTGCAAAGTGATCAGCATATCCACCGCAGATGGTTGGTTAAGACCCGTGTGTGTCTGTTTTCTCTGTGTGTGATGTCCGTGTTTACTCGTGGTTTTTTTTTTTTTTGCGTAGGTGTAAGATCATTTGTCGGGGAGGGGAGAGGGAAGAGGAAGAAGAACAGAAAGAGTGAGGGGAGAAAGAAATGCAGTGTGTGTGGGTGGCACCTGAGGATCTGGAGTGAAAAACCATTATACAAACAAAGCAGCAGCAGATGAAATTCTCAAGTCAAGGATACATTAAGTTAGAAAACGAATGTCCTTGTGTCACCTGCCAAGGTTACAGCCAGCCCCTTCAGAATATCTACAATAAATGATGCTGTGACTATAACAATAATGAGGTTTGATGTTAAATATCAAATGAGAGTAAAATCATATTAGCACTTCCGTTAGCAACAAGTCAAGTTGCTTTACTGAAGATAGCTGGTAAATACAAGGTGTATTTTGGATGATTCATTTTTCAAATTCAGTTACCCAAGATTATAAAAATGTTGGTTTTTACAAGCCCGAATTGCCATTTTGCTTTTGATTCTGTTTGAACTGCAAAATAATGGGGATGTGTGTGGCAATTCAGAGAGAGTCAGGCTAGTCCAAGAATCCAGTACATCACAAGTGGGTAACTTCCAAATAAATAATTACAAATAATGAATAGTTTTACTGAGTTTAACTGGCTACCTCAGGCCAGGAACACACTGCTAAAGCACGACGTGATGGTGGATTTTCAAGCGGCACTGGTCACTGAAAATAGGGCAGGTTGCCATGAACATTTGTCATAGATTATCTTGTAGCGTGTTTGGGTCCAGTTTCATATTTCTCACCAGCTGACTGAGCATCAGACCAGTATTATGATTTGACTAAACACATTTAATTTTTTCAGAGTGGAATCAGGACAAAATGTGAATGTGATCCTTTAGTTTCTGCTGGTTAATGAATATTTTCATTAGCATTGCTGTTTTTAAGCCATTCCTGTGTAGCTTTGACTTAATGTGCAAAATCAGCAGAGTACAAACACTTTAGTTATAACAGTTTGTTGTTGCTCCCTTCCACCAAACACCCCTAGTGAATAAACCGTGCGCTGTACAGTCACACAACACAATCCTCTATGGAAAAACATATAATGGAGCTTTAAATGATTGTCATTATGTTTTTTGATTACTTTTTGCGATCATGGAAAATAACACTTACATTAGGAATGCTGTGCAGCTAAAGATTATGTGGTGGTCATTCAGCTCGCTTATGCTGCAACTCATCACAAATTACATGCTCATTACCACCATAAACCATAATGAAAATTGTTCTTAGCTACAGTAATAATCCTGTAGATCTCCAGCTATACATTGAAATTAAAATGTCACTTTGACAGGTTTGTTTGACCTCCTAGAGATATATAAAAATGGTAATTCATTGTGTAATTAATTTTTAGCACAATTTCTCAGTGACAATAAAAGTCGGTCTCTACCAATTAAGTGTTCATGCTTTATCAACAAAGCCTTTCTCTGTTTTTAATTAGATGATGAGAGGAGGCATCTAAACAGGGAAATACTGCTGTCAAATCAGAAGGCTTCAGTCCCACTGCAGCAACGTGGACAATAACTGGATGCTGTTAAAGATAACATTAATTGAATGCAATTTCACAATTTTATAACATGTTATTATATAA
The DNA here is from genome assembly GCA_036023855.1 of Gadopsis marmoratus. Lineage (NCBI taxonomy): Eukaryota > Metazoa > Chordata > Actinopteri > Centrarchiformes > Percichthyidae > Gadopsis > Gadopsis marmoratus. The sequence goes on from JAVQJF010049685.1 coordinate 3,078, forward strand.
AACGTAGCAAATGTGTTTTATAGCTCACCACAACTGTTTTCATCATGTCTAAAGAGGTTTTTAATATAGTTTGACACAACATACCACTGTTGTAGAATATCTGAATATACTGTTATTTATGTGATGGGATGTTGTGTCTCTGCATAATTTCCATTAATAATGCATGTTAATCAACGCCATGGAGGGTGTGGGTTTGGTCCTCTTTTAATTGGAGGCGGGTTATATCCACTGGAGCCGTGCCAATATCAAAACATTAGCGTTAAGTTCTCACCGTGTGGAAAAACTGACTTTGTGTAACAGGTGTCGCCCAAGTGCTGAACAGGCTCGATGGGCAGCCGTTCGATGACGCAGACCAGCGTCTCTTTGAGGTATTACACTTGCTCTCTTTATCTTTTCAACATACAGTTTCCTGTAACTGTTGCAGATGAGCATGTCTGCTCTTTGTTCTGTTCTTAGGCGTTTGTGATCTTTTGCGGACTGGGCATCAACAACACCATAATGTACGACCAGGTGAAGAAGTCCTGGGCCAAGCAGTCTGTGGCTTTGGATGTAAGAACACAACATGCCATTCGATTTCCTTTCTCATATCACAATTTGAAAATGAAAATATGCAATTTTCTTCCATGTTTTGAGCAATAAATCTTTTTATCCGCTTACATTTGCAAAACCATTACTATGCAAACTGTAATGCTGCTTTAGAGTGTTGACTTAAGCTGAGTCTGCACTGCTGCTGCTTTATAGTAAAGTTTCCTTTTGTCATGCCTGTATGCTCATTGTGTTTGTGTTAGAGCGTCACGCCCTCCCTCAGATGATTTTTCTATGTGCATCTTATCTGTTCTTCTATTCCATTAGCTCTAACTGTATCTTTATTTACCTTTTCCAGTCAACATATGCTCTGCGCTGAAACATTTGCCCAGAAATCAGTGTAAGCAATGGCTGCTTCATGGCTAATATATAAAACCTCTTCTAACTTATTCTCTTAGGGGTCTTTGTGCTTAGCTCATTTTTTAGTCTTCACAAGAATGTACACATGGAAAAAAAAGTGCTGATGTCTCTTTGTAGATAACCTTCTCACAAAGGTTTTATTGAAAATTAATGAGAGGCAGAGAAAAGCAATCCCTCATCTGCCCTGCAGTATGTAGCCATTGAGCACTAGTCAGCCTTTGCAGTATGTCCTTAGATTACAATAGGAGCTTTCAGGTGCATTATAGTAGTTAGCCCCACTCTGTTTCAACATAGGAGAGGCAGAGAACAGTGAAATAGAGTATTTAAAGGAGAGGCACAGAATTAACTAATATGTAGATGCATTGCTTCTGGCAGCACTGAATAAACATGAGCGTTTATGATTAAATAAGCAACTGCAGGTCTGCGCGAGGTATTTCTCTCAGGGAATGGAGGGAACATGGCGATGGAATCAGGGCTGACAACGCTGCTCTTGTAGACTGTTCTAGAGGAGAGTGTTAACTTCCTCATCTGGAAGCGTGCAGTCTTTTCAAGCCGTAGCCACAGTTTTGATTCTCTTGGAGCCGTACTGGTTATTAAAAATACACCGAGTGACACTGTGTCATTATTTTGCAGGTTCTTTCTTACCATGCCACTTGTTCCAAGACTGAAGTTGACAAATTCAAGGTAACATATTCACCACTGTCATCATTACATTTGTCTCAGCAGCCCATTTCTTTCTCTCAATACTTAGTAGTAAGGGTGGGGGATTCAGTTTTTTAACCTTGTTACATTTGGAACTTTAACCACGACTGCAGCTCAGGAGGTTGAGTGGGTCATCCATTAATCCCAGGGTTGGTTGTTTCGATCCTGGCTCCTTCTTGTCCACATGTTGAAGTGTCCTTGGGCAAGACACTGAACCCTAATTTGCTTCTGGTTTAAAAGAAACCAAACTTTTAATCCGCAGCTGAAAATAGTCCCTAACAAATGCACTGCTTGCATATGGTTTGCTTAAAACTGTGTTTCCCAGCAGTTTTAGGAAAAATACCTAAAGTTTTTTTTTCTTAAATGAAGCTGATATTTGAGATCCATATTTAAAGATTCATGTCTTACATAGGAACAAATAGGTTTGGAGCTCAGTGTCACAGAGAGGGCAACATGGCATTTGTTAACAGTAATAAGCCCAGCCTTTCCTTTAAACAAAACCTGTAGGCCAAGATCATAGAGCACATAAAGTGTATTTTCCTTTTAATAAAATGACAAATGTTGCTAAAAGTCTAATTGCAGCCCTCTGTCTAACTGTGTAACAAAGTAAAGGATGAGGGATGATGTGTCATTTTTTACCCCCTGTTACCTGGAATACTCCCAACAAGTCCTCATACTTAAGTGACAAAATAGCTCGTTTGTCATTGCCTTCCAAAACTACCCATATGAATAGTTTCTGATCTGGCATTTTCTGGCGAGGCAGAGTTTATATATTGCAGTGTACACACACTCTTGGTGTGCGTTACAGTTTGAGATGATCAGGTTTGCGCTGGTGGTCCAGGTAATTGCCATAATATAATTTCATTGTTTTCCTACTTGTGAAGTTGTGTTCCTTAATGCCTAGGCTTTATATTGAATTCAATTAAGACATATTAGCAATATTAAAGGCCTATTATATAGTTCTGCTAAACCCCTACATTTAACAGAAGCATGATGCAAGAAAACGGCAATAAATAGACTCAGATTCCTTGGATGCCTAAAATGTTTACGGGGAGGTAGAATCTTGGAAATCTTGCTTGAAATGCACTTGTTTTGCCCATGGGCCCTTTGATTAAGGTATACTGTATATTTCTAATTAAATAACAATCTCTTATTAACATTAATGGGAAGGAAATCTATGGTAACAGAGGGGTATTATTGACATCCTGTCTTCTAGACTTCATTATTCAGTTCCCCCAAAGAACTGCAATAGCATGCAAGAATATGGACCAAGAATTCCCCAATGAAAATAAACTAATTGTGGTATTTGAAATGGATTACTCAAATCAATAGGCAATTATTCTCAATGCATTCTTTATAAAGATATAAACATCTCCATTTTTAATTGGCATGACATTTCTGAAATATAGATATGACCTATTTTCCTGCACTTTCATGTGTAGGATTTTCCCCTGTGGCCATTATCACAAAGCAGGAACCCTGCTTCCCAGTGTGCTCGTGTGATCTTTCAGCCCCCTCCCCATCCATTGCCGCACTCTGCTTTCTGCCTTTCCCCCACTCCCTTTCATAACTGCTCTACATATCGAGCCTTATGGAGTGCACTTGACTGGGATTCCACCGGAGTGCAAATGGCAGCGGCACACAAACCTGGCTGACATTTCGTAACCCGCGGCTGTGAATTAAGAGAGAGGATTCCTGCTGACCTGACAGGCAAACATTTGTGAGGGAAACATGGTTCTCTGCTGGCTGTTAGAGAGGAGGAGAGAAAAGAGAAACACGACGCACTGAAACTAAAACACAGATTTGTAAGAGAGCGTTGACTTATTGGAATGAGATGCCGGTTAGAAAGAATGAAGTGGTCATATTATAAATGCTGAGTAGAGGCAGATAAGACATATCTGCTCATTGTGCTCATTAGACCACACTGAAGATAGAAGCCATGGATGCTTCAGTATGAATATGCTTAATTGGAATCACGTATGTGTTGTGCGTTTTAGTTTTAGTTTGAATAATAATAATGAAAAAATTTTTTTTCAGTTGATGATTACTACTGCACAACTACGCTTGTCAATGAGCTCTGAAAGTAAACAACAGTGAAATCATCCTAAAGCTCCCTCATTAATATTAACCCTCTCCGAGTGAGTCCTCAGAGTCCTAATTAGCATATTTCCATGTACCATCTGAAAATGGCACAGCATCCTCTGACCTCTCTGTCCTCTTCTGCTCTCTGAACTCATATTCTCACATTCTATTTCCACCTTAATGTTTTCTCCTGTCACGATGAGACAGGCAGCTAACATTCCCCTGGTTTGTGAGCTGGGCATCGATAAACTCTCCTTTGACGATTTCTCTCTGGACGTTGACGCCATGATAACGGCTGCCCTGAGAATGTTCATGGAGTTGGGAATGGTGCAGAAATTTAAGATAGACTACGAGGTGAGGCAGCTGACTGTCTTTATCGGTTTCCTCTGAATACTTGACTGAATCCTCGTGACAACTGCTGACCCATGTGCTCATCTCTCTCTTTCTCTCTCTCTCTCTCTGCCTTCCCCTCCAGACACTGTGCAGATGGCTGCTGACTGTCAGGAAAAACTACCGAATGGTTCTCTATCACAACTGGAGACATGCCTTCAACGTCTGCCAGTGCATGTTTGCCATGCTAACGGTATAGATCGTGCTGCTATAACTGTAGACCATAAGATCAGTTTCAGTCAGAGACACTTCTGTTGAGGACCTGATTGTTTATAGAAAAAATGTTCATGCACTTTGATTTGGCAGGAAAAGCTCTGCTGTTGAGGAAGCTCTAAAACAGCAATGTGCTGCAATGTTCTAAATAAACAGATGCATTAGATTTTAATTAAATCAATAATCCCAAAAGCCTAGCACATAAGGAGGTAGTTGGAACTGGTGGAGTAACTAAGTAGATTTGGTCAATTACTGTACTTAATTACAAATTAGAGGTTAGAGGTTGCTAGGAGATAACGCTCGCAGAATCAGGAGGGAGCTGCAGAAGCAAACAGCTCTGGCATGAAGCTGTCAGAGTCAACTGAGAAGTGTCGGGTTATAATGACAGCGTCGCACACCTGCGTGAATATGATTTGACGTAACTAGTCAGCTGGTTGCCAAGCAGCTGAAGAATGAGCCAGTGACTGTGAGGCATGACTGAAGCAGCTGATGTCAATCAGCTAATGCAAGCCTGACGTCAGTGCTTATTGAAATCTTGTTGTTATTAGAGGTAGATAGTACACGATGCATTTCTCTTTGACTTATGTTGAAACCGCTGAAAATGACATTACGACTCATTGTACTACAAACAGCCAATTCTGTGCAGAGCCAAACCAGAGATGTTTGTTTGAGTAGAGACCCCAAGAGTATCACTTCACGTGGTTCCAGCAGGACTTTACTTTATCAGGTCCTTGGGGCAACTCACACACACACACACACACACAGGCTCGTATACAAACACTACAGTGTAGTTCATTTAATCAAGCACAGCATTAATGCATGGTGTCCCATCTGAATTGATTATTGGCAGAGGGAAATGAAATAGTAGTGTGTAAGCTGTTTTGGGCCCCTCCACTCTCCTGCCATGTGTTTTAATGAGTGGGCTGAGGGCTGTGCTATCTCTGCCACTCTCCCCACAATGACCTATAGTGACTCACTCAGCACATGGCCTCCAGAAGAACCCGTTCATCCGAGCCATAAAGCTCGCTGTGTGACTGTGTTACTGCAGTCCCACTGGCTATCTAGGGAAATACTGGTTTTTTAGGATGACGCTACTGTTGGAGTGTTTTTCATTTGTATTCAATGTGCTCCTCACAGTTTTATAGAATAAGAGGCGCAGCTCTGGTGCTCACAGAGTGTGTGCGCGCCTGTGTTTGTTTTCTCATTGGCCTCTTCACTTCTGTGCCAATCAGACGGCGGGCTTCCAGGAGACTCTGACAGAGGTGGAGATCTTCGCTCTTATTGTAGGTTGTGTGTGCCATGACTTGGACCACAGGGGCACCAACAACGCTTTTCAGGCGAAGTAAGTGTTCCCGCTTTATCTCTCCCGTCTCCGCCATACGCACACACATAAACACGCTCCCGCCTACACACTGTTTATAGTGTGTTTTCCCACCTGCAGCAGTCTGCAGTAGTCCAGCCCAGATCAACAAGAGTCAAGTGGCAAGTTGTATAAGGCTTATATAACGGTCTGCTCAACGAAGCGGACTGTTGACACTGCTGACTCTGAGCACATTTAGATCAGCAGCTATTAAATCGCTTAAACTTAGTGTTCTCTGCCCTCACAAAGGTTATTCTAGTGAAGTGAATCTGAAACCAAGATGGAAACTAGGTGGAAGAAAGACATAATCTTAACTAGAAAAAATGAATGCTAAACATTCTTGAATTGTCAGTGTTGTCTGACAACAACGGTCAAAAATAGTTTTGTTTTATTGTTGTTTGGTCTTGTGAGCTAAATTGTCTGAATTTAAACGACTTTTGACTCGGCTAGTGTTATATTAGTTTAGGGTGACAGTCGACAAAGAAGGTAATGAAGCTCTTGTAGCCAGTGTGGAAGATTTTCGCAAAGAACACACCTGAGCACGTCAAAGCCTTTAGCTTACTGGCAATGGCAATGTGTTTGGTATTCATCGGAGGCTGTACAGTTGCTGAAGTTAAGGATGTATTAGAGAAAGAAATACATTTTAAAAGCATTTATGATTTGTTTGTTTTACACAACAAGACTGTCTGCAAAAATATGGAAGATATTTTTTTTCTCTGCATTACATGATCATATTCAATGTTGAACAGTGTTGGCGCTCCAGCTTCTTTTGTTATGGAGCCATAAGTTGGCGACAGAGTGAATTGGTGGGGGAATTACAATAGACTTTCTTTCTCAGGATGTGTTGAACGCTGATTATTTAATCCTTTTTCTTGATCCCTGTACGTGTGTGTGTGTGTGTGTGTGTGTGTGTGTGTGTGTGTGTCAGGACGGGCTCAGCTCTTGCTCTGCTTTATGGGACCTCTGCTACACTGGAGCACCACCACTTCAACCATGCTGTTATGATCCTGCAGAGCGAGGTGCACTATGTTCCAATATCTGCTGCAATGCAGTTATCATGAAGGTTCTGCTTGTGTCTACTGCTGCATGTTGCATTCAACACATTCAGTTGCATATCAGCACATTTCAAACACCATCTACAACTAAGTCCTTCCTGCATTCGAGACACCATATTTTTAAGTTTCAGTTGTTTGCTCTGCTGTGTCTTGCACCTAGACTATTTTCACAACAATGCTTCCTTTTTTTATAATGGCCAAAAAGACGACTATATACAGAAAGGTGTTTCTGTTATTTAGTCTACCCGTATTGATATAAATGGGATGGAAAAAATATTTTTGTAAATAGAAACACAATATCATCAGTATGGCGTAATACAATGCTATAGTACCACAAACTGCAGCCTCCAAAATGATCATACAGTTGAATCAACACTTTAAAAACAGCTGAACAAGCTACATGGTGCCTTTTTTCACATCAAACATTTTGACTTGTCATAGCAGGAAAACACAAGTGAAATGATGTCCCCTTTCGATAAAGTGTCCCAGTAAGCCATGACCATAGATATAATTTATTTTTTATAATTTAATTTATATCTATGGCCATGGCAGTGAGCCAGCGTGCACGATACCAGGAGCCTTGAACCTTTCCTCCTATGACATGTCAAGATGTCTGCTGTGAAAAAAAAAGTGCTATCCTGCAGGTGGAACAGTGAGTGGTAGAAGGTTAAAGTCATGTAGTCATAGGATTAGTACAGCATTTTGGGAAACACAACTTTGTTCACTTTATTGCAGAGTGTTATATGAAAAGATTGATACCACTCTCATGTCCGTACACTAAATATGAAGCAGCAGCCAGCGTACGGTTATCTTAGCTTAGCATAAAGACTGGAAACGGGGGGGAAACATTTAGTCTGGCTCTGTCCAAAGGTAAAATAATCCACCTGTGCAATCTCTTATCCGGGCACAGTGACTTCCTGGAGTGTTGTCATCACCATGACAATGGCAGCCAACCATCAGAGACTCCAGGACAGAGCCAGACTAGCTGTTTCCTGTGTTACAGAATGATGCTGGTGATAGATTCATATTTAACGGACAGATATCACAGTGGCGTTCATTTTTTCATCTAGCCCTCAGTAAGACAACAAATGTCTAAATATTCCTTTAAACCAGTGTAACTTGTACCTATATTGTACCATGCCGATACATGTGACTGGGTAAAATGGGTACAATTGCTCGTCTGTGAAGTTTACAACCCTGTGTCTTATCTACATTATCTCTCTTGCTTTACTCTCTAGCCAGTTTGTACCCCCTGTGTCTGATGGCAACCATGTGGTGCCTCAATGTCTGCTGTATGCCGCGCTCAAATCAACGCCCTCAAATTACAGAGGCGATAGATTCGATGGTAATTGGTTGAGATAGACATTTTACCAGGACTGGGTTTGCATGAAATTGTAATAAAGACGTTTTGAGGGAGCAGCTGAGACGAGGCTTAGAGTATGTTCCAGTGGCTTCATTATCATGGTGCTGACAACACAGTAAGCTGACAAATGTTTGCTTGGAATATCATAATGGTTTCTGTTGATACCGGGGTTGAACTACCGCTGCCCTATTAGCATATAAATGAATAATGTGGCTAATTCAAGCAGAAGAGAACACTCACAATTCGCCAGCCCGCACGAACCCATTCATTTAAAATGTAAACTTTTAAATGTAATTCACTCCCTTTGTGTCATTCTCGCTTCCTGTTTTACGCGCCTCACTCCTTCATAAGTGCTTTGTGTCTCTGTTGTGACGAACTTGAATATTTCATGGGAACACATGAGCTCATGAAGGGAATCACGGGTTGTTAGACTCGGATTCTCAGCATTTAAAAGGAAAACAGTGGCAATCCAGTTTTGAAGGACCCGGCTAATTTCTGCAGGTCATTATCATCTTCTCGTTCGTGTCCTACGTCTTCTATTACTTTCTCCACAGACAGACCTCGCCATCCGTTCAAACCATCCTGTTACGGTTCCAGGGCCGTCTGCATATTAAGTATAGAATTATGGATGTATGCAAATGCACTGTTGAGCTGGGAGCTCATGCCGCATATCGTTGGAAAGCTGAGATTCTTGTGATACGTTAATGTCAGTCCACAACAAGTAAACAAAGTTATTGCACCTCACCTTTGAAGCCTCACAGAAATCCACAGATCAATAACAAGATGCCCAAAACGCTCCTGTTCTGTTGTAAACAGTCCAGACGATAAAAATCCAGTAAAATATTTTGTCCAAAACACGTTATTACATCTATATATCCCACGGAATGCTGCAGCATCATGTCTCAGTAGTTGACAGTGCATAATATTTCACACGTTCTCGGTAATAACGTCGGCTCACATGAAGATATTTTCGATATCTTGCTTTCAAAATGTCCGCTGACTTCCTATCTTTTGATTGACACCTCATTTGGCCCAATCGGACCTCTTTTTTCTTCTAAAAAACAAACCAATTGCAGCTTGTCATGATAAAGATTGGTGTGTCGTATAGCCAATGCAATTCTGAATACGGGGATATGTCGCTTTAGGGGGTTTCATCAAACTATAACCTATAATTGTCTTGAGTAAAGTGAACTTTGTGCGTGTGTTCATACGCAAAACACCTAAGCTGGGATTTTTAGGACTTTTTGTGGTTTTTGTAGACGTTCAATTGCAAAACAGACACAGAAATCTAAATATACACTTCAGGCCCCCCCCCCAGACTCCCCAGAGTGGTTG
>JAVQJF010049691.1:0-61714 GCA_036023855.1 Gadopsis marmoratus
TCTCTGGGCTGAATGAATTTAGCCCAAATGCCCAGCAAATCAAGGGGGCGTGCCACGACACCTGTCACTCACTTAACACAAATCTGATTGGACGCTGATGCAGCTGAGTTTGGGCTGTAAAAAATAAGCCCATTTCAATATATCCTGTGTTTTTCTTTCTATTTTCTGCATTTTTCTTGTGACTATTTGGTTCTGTTGCTCCTCTAGGTCCCACCAAAATTGAAGACGATCTGTTTTAAGGTTTTTTATAATTCTTTTATCATATTTATTGTAAAGGACAGGGAGGGCTGAGCCCACTTAGCCCATTGATACCAGCCGTCCCTGATCCTTAGGGTTAATCTTATAGAGTGTAAACATACAGATACATCTTCATCTAGAACCTCCTGTTTAACCTAACTGTTACATCATGTGTTCTTTGCGGTCAGTAAGGTTTTTAACACTAACAAGCATTATTTTTCCAACATTTCCCTCCTGTTTATACTAAGTATAATCAAGAAACATGGAAAATAATGAGTAAATCTAAAAACAATACAGAAAATTTGTAACTTAAAAACAACGATATAATGCAATCAATGCACAACATTCCACACTGGTTACTGAGCTTTATATAGTTTCAGCTGATTTTTTAGCTGTCCTGCCTGCAACTTCACTGTTTTGGTTCACTCTCACAGCATAATACTTGGCCGCAGCAGGCAGCTGTTTTCAAAAAGTTCTGAAAACCCACTGTACACTACCTGCTCAGCACCAAAACAGCTAAAGGAAGAGTAAATGGTGGACTTACATTTGGCAGGTGACCAGAAACATGGGTTCTGATGTTGATCTATAACTGCTGGATGTGGAAATAAGCAACTGCTTGCTAAGTTCACCATATCAACATAAAAGGTGATGATATGACAAGAAACAGTCCACCTGATGGACTAGAATGCATGTTTTTGACTATGACACTGACTGTTGCTCTTTTTCACGTATTACTTGGGTTACAAGAGTTCATGATACCTATTGAATGCGGCCATATTTTAATGAACGGTTTTTTTCCCCCCCAAGGCTTTGGGGGCAAAGTGCTGCCCGTCCAGTAGCAGAGGAGACCAGCAGAGTCCATCTGAGGAGCTAAGAGCTTTCAGGGTGTTGGGGGTCATAGATAAGGTCAGCTTGCGTCTTTGTACTTGCAGCCACATTTTGTAGGTTTACTTTATTGTTGTTTAATTTATAATCGCAATCAATAATCTTATCACTAAGAGTGAGGAAAAGACAAACATTGATCAGTGTTAAAAATAAATATTTCACTTTATTTGATGTCAGAATTTTCTCCTTTAATATTATAGTTAATATGGAAGAGGAGAAATCACAGGTGACAGCAAAACAGTACCCGTGGTCCTAACAACGTTTTCAAATTTCTTCGACCATCTCTTTCATCTGAAGCAATAACGCGTAATAGGTTTACTGGATGGTATGGTAAGGGCTGAGTGTGTGTATGTTTAGCGTCGGTTATGACTACCACAAGGTCAGTTTAGGTTGCTGGTCCTCTCAACCAGCTGCCGGCGAAGCAACTTCACCACTCAGCCATGAAATGACTTGGCAAGCAGCTCAGAGAGCGGCACACATCATTGAATCAATGATGCTCATCCTCCACACACACACGCACACAAAACCCCAAGGAAAATGTTGACACAATACCAACATGTGTTACTCTAGAGGTGCACGCAAAATGCACAATATGTCAGAAACAAATCAGACACACAGCAAAAAAACCAGCCATAAGCAGAAACTATCCTATTCAGAAATGGCACAGCTTTCCTCCTCCTCCTTCCTCCTTTCACTTTTAATGGGGACAGAGAGGACAGATGGAGAGCGCTCCTCACCCTACTGCCCCCCCCTCCCCCCTTTGCCCCCTCTTCTCCACCTCCCCCCTTCCCTGATGTTTGTGTCTTAATTATATTAGCGCCCTGGCTAGCAACGCCACTCTGTTTACTCACAGCTCCATTCATATCCATTTAGCCTGCACCTGTTTGGTCCCCGCCAGGGTCACATGGAGAGAAAGCACCAGCAAAACTTACGCACGCACTCCCACTACGCACAAAGCACAGAGCGGCTCACACACATATGCTCAAGCTCTCCCCTGAGACGGTGAGGGCGCAGAAGAGCAATGGAGATGTCAGAGAGAAGGAGGGAGTAAATAAATATGTTAGGAAGAGCTAGAGGGAGAAAGTAAAGGAAAGTGAAATGAGAGATGGTTGAAGCTTCTTTGGGTTTTTTTGTTGATGGAACTGCTAGCAGTTAAGGTGTCTGCTATGAAGCATTGCCAGCTCTGTAGTCACACATTTGTCAAGGAACACGTACTACAAAATATTTAAATTCAGCAGCACAGGAAAGAAATGTGTGTGTCTGATACGCAACATGAACGTGAATGGTCGCTCATATGTCCCCTTTTGTGTATATTATGTTAAAAGGCAGTTTTTCCTTGCCACTGTTGCATAGTGCTGCTCATGGTGGAATTGTTGGGTCTATACATATAGAGTTGGTCTAGACTTGCTCTATATTAACAAGTGCTATGAGATAACTGTTACGATCTAGCGCTATATATAAAATTTAATTCAATATTAGGGTTACAACGTAAAATAATTTTTCAAAAATGATAATCTGTTTTTTTTTCTATTAAGTCTATGAAATTACCAAAAATAGTGAAAAAAGGTCATTGTAAGTTTAAAGAGCACCAAGGGAACATCTTCAGATTGATTTTGTTGACCTAACAGCCCAAAATCTATTTAATCAATTTACAATGATTTTAAAATATGGAATAGCAGAAAATAAAACTGGCCAATGCTTAGCCTTTTTGATTTATTACTTAATGATGAGATTACCAAACATTTCGTGGTATAATGTATTTATAAAAATGTATTCATTCTGTCACCTATAACACTGCTGCTTTTTTGTCTATTACACTACAGACATCTATAGATCCCTCTTTACTCATCGTTATGTGGCTGGGACTTGGTTTGGTCAACACAGCAGGATCCAGTGTTAATGCCAATTTTTCTAGTATAATTCAGGGACCTACATTTATCTTGCTGTGACCCTAATGTGTGCCCTGACCCAGTCATTGAAAAACACTGCTCTGGAGGACATAACCATAACATCATCTTAGAATATTTATGTCTGATCTTACCTGGCAATTAATGGCATTCTTCCATCACAGGTTCTTTTGGTAATGGACAAGAGAACACAAGAGACGTTCATCCTGAAAGTAAGTTTTTTTTTTTTTGTGTGTGTGTGTGTGTGTGTTGTGTGTGCGCGTGTTGTGTGTGCGCACCCTGCTTCCTCATCGTCCTGACTGTAGGTGTGAAGTGTGCCAGAAGCCCCTGTGTGTGACCGGTGTAATTGATTCTAATGGGCCTGTCCCTGTCAGCTCCTCTGCTCTCAGGTGTGAGACGTGTGCCAGATGCCAACGCACAGCGCAGGCACAGATGACTACACACACACACACACACACACACACACGTTCGCGCACATACACGCATACCTACACACACTCGCAGCCAATGTGAACTTTACGTGTAGCGCTGATAGATTTGTGTGGCTCTGTTAAAGTCACGCGCTGTATGTGGCTTGATGAATCCAGTGACTTTGGGTTGCCATGGGGCATAGCTGGCACCTCTTTAATGGGAGGTTTCTCCTTTGCCACACTCCCTTCCTCATTTTTCTTTACACCTTATTCTACACACAAACTAAAACACTCACCTTCCTTTTCCTCCTCCTATGCCCTCTTCATTTGGGTTAATTTTCCTTTTCTCCTTGTGTCATTAAATGCAGGTTCTTTGTTTTCTTGCTTACTTCATCTTTAATTTCTCACCTCCTTTTCCTCTCGCTTCTTAATGCAGGGTCTGAGGAAGAGCAGTGACTGTGGGCGGACTAAGAGGACTGTCATGCCTCACTCTGTGCCCCACATGGTGCAGCTGAGGAAGTTTATCGTCTCTGAAGACACAGTTTTCCTTTTGCTGCAGTATGCTGAAGGTAAGAAGGACACATCTCGTGCTCATCAGTTTAATGTTCCCTCTTTTGTCTTCTTTACCTCCAACTGTCTTTTCCCCTCCTTCACCCGATCCCTCTTCCTCTCGTCCAACCCCTCTCTCTGCCCTTGTTCTAGACAGATGTTTGATAGAGATGGGTGTGTGTCACAGGTCATTATTCTGAATACCAGGTGGCGCCATGCTTCATTAGCTATGCCAACACCTGGGCCTCCTTACATCCCATTCACTCTAGGATGTGTGTGTAGCTCATGTGTGGGTGAGTGCGTACAATGAGATACAGCCATATTTTTTTAGTGTCCTGTAACCTATTCAATCTGGCGCACTCTATAACAACCCTGTGCTAATATTACTGGACAGTATTGAATATCATATGGGGCTGGTCAACATGATCTAATAAAGCTAATCAAATGCCAGAAAAGTTTCACCACACTTACATCCAGCTCTGTGATTGAGAAACTCCAGGGTTGCTCCTTATGCTCCTATAGTATGCTGATATCCACTGATGGGTTGAATGACGATAGACAGGCAGGCGAAGGGAGGCAGTGACCTGAGTGACATTGGACAAAACAACATGTGGATGGTTTTACTTTGAAAGCCATCGAGCTGCCCCGCTATCATTATCATCACTGTGAACTCCCTATCTATTCTCATCACACACAACAGATGCTGGATTCCAATTGCTCACACTACAGCTGTGTGTATATCTATATGTCTGCATGTGTGTGTAAGACAGAGAGAAGTCAAAATGCTAACATTACACTGGGAACCTAAAGCACCCACCCACCCCAACCCCATTAAGCCAAATTGGGTTCAAGCCTAACTGTTTTTGTTTGCCTTGGTTACTCAAGTGGAAACTAAACTTTTTTCCAAATAGTCTCAGTTACTAAGGAGCCCTAGTAATCAAAGTCGGGCACTAAAAGTCTCTTTTGCACATTCTTTTATTTATTTATTTTTTTGCATTTCCACAGCATCTGAACTGAGTAGGTAAATTAGATGAATAACAGAAAGCATGTTTTATTTAATTGTGTTCAATAGGGGCCTGCAGTTGATTCTTGCCACAGGGCTCATCGTGGGTTAATTTGGCCCTGTTTCTGCTGTAGAACATGACTTAATTGAAACAACTTTGAGAGTGGTTTAGGAGTCTACTACTACTACTTACTGTGTGAATGAATAATGCACAAGCATTGTAGCAGCCTTGAGACTTGTGTTCGACCAGTCAGCAACTTTCAGTGCTGCTACTCCCGGAGCAGGGACTTTTTGGGTGACGAAAACTATGGCCTAGGTACTAAATGTAGACCAAGGGGATCCCATGGTTGAAACACCGGTGAAGTTGCTGAGTTTGTAAAAACATTCCTGGAAATGTTTCTGCAGAGAAAATGTGCTGTAATTATCCAGAAATTGCACAGCTTTCTGTCTAATCCCTCATTCGTCCTCTTAATACCTCTGCTTACCACTGTAATAGATACACCCTTCTTTTCTTTTTGTCTTTAATGCCCTGTTTCCTTCATCTTTAGGCGGGAAGCTGTGGTCTCACATTGAAAAGTATCTTCGTAAATCCAGCCCAGAGGATAGCTTTGACATTCCTTTCATCCAGAAGAGCCACACAGTGGCTGTACACTCTCCACAACATGTTGTACCACAGATGGATGTAGGTTCAGCCAGTTCTGGTTCTGGCCCGGTTGCTTGTTCTGTCTCAGAGCTGCAGAAGGAAGGTGAGAACCTCCTCACGTCTCCTCAGAAAACTGTTCTCCTTCCCAGGCTTATCGAACAAATCGGGGCCCAGTCGGACTCCGGAGCCAACTCTGAGGAAGAGTGCACCAACAGTTACTTGACACTTTGCAATGAGTATGAACAAGACAAAGTAGAACCAGATGCACTAGAAGAGGATGAAGAGAAGAGTGAACAGGAAATGCTGTCACTGGAAGTGCCCATAGCAACAACCACGACTTCCTCACGTAGTCGCTCACTCCTTAGCAACGACAGCCTTTCTTCACCTATCAGCTCTCAGGAACTTGGCTTTTTCACAGAGTCATCCAACAGAAGTGGCCACACCCTTGATATTGAGCAATACCGTAGCGAGGGACAGGACCACAGCGAAGTCTTCAGTCCTTTGCCCTCCCCTGCTGTGCCTCTGTCTTTGGATCAGTCCAAGCACACGCCAATGGAGTTTTTCCGTATTGACAGCAAAGACAGTGCAAGTGAGGCGCCCTGTCTCGATTTAGGAGAGCAGCGCCCCTCTCATAAGCAGGTCCCCCTCTTTTCTACATCTGACCTGGGTTCGGATGTCACAGAGTATCTTCCAGAGCTGGCTCAGGAGGTCAAGGGCCACAGCTTGGAGCTTTGGAGGTTGGACTGTAGTGATAAAGGCTCCAATGAGTCAGTGCCAGTCATCTCATTTAAAGAGGCAGTAGTTGAGGATGAAGGTCACCCACCAGACCTTTTGGTCAACCTGCCTGTAACGAGTGGGACTGTAGACTCTTTACAGGAGAAATTAGAGACTTTGGGGGGGTGTCTGGGCCTTGAGGCCACAGCGTCTCCTCAGAAGTTCATCCAGCCTGATGTTTTACAGCTTCACAGCCAGCCTGAGGAAGGGGAGGAGGATCCACAGGAGCAAGAGCTTTCGTCTTTGTGTACAGCCTCTGCAACGTGTGACACCAGTGTTGCATCTTCCTCTCCCTTCAACTCACTGTGGGATGAATGCAGCTTGGTGTTTGGGCAAGAGGCCTTTGACAAAATGGTGGTTCATCCTGCATGCCAAAATAATGACCTTCCCCTTGACCTTCCAGTTACTGACTCACTTAATGAGAAACTAGAGGCCGGTACAAGAGTGAATACAGACTTGGTTCCAGACTCCAGTGGCAACAACACAGGCTCTATCCCAGCCACATTTGGGACTGAGGCCTGTGCAGTCTTGTTTGAGAGTTTATCAGGTCTTGATGGTGAATCATCAAGAGTTATTAGTAATACAGGTGGGAGCGAATTTGATAAAGAAGTATCACGGCTGTTTGCCGAGCTGGACGAGCTCTCGTTGGCTGCATCCCAAGCTCGTATCCCGGAGGAGTTTGTACGCTGCTGGGCCATAGAGATGGTGAGAGCCCTGGATTCTCTTCACCAAGAGGGCGTCATCTGTCGAGACTTAAACCCCAACAACATCCTGCTCAACCACCAAGGTTAGACATACATTATTACCACAGCCTTTTTCATGGCACAGTGCTGTATAATTCCTGTGAAAATATTTTAACATTGTGGGGTCCTACAGAACAAAACATCATGTAATCTATCTCATAGCTCTCCTAAAGCTTAAAGCTTGTACTAGAATCTTACAAACAGAGATGACAGTAAGTGATGGTGTATCACAGTGTGGGTGTTTGTGGAAAAAGACCAGAAAATTGAAAAGAGGCTGTTGGACTGTATTCTTGCAATATTAGTCAGAATACAATAAACGACTACTATGAACTCAGGGCAGCATCACAATACAGTTTAGTTACATAAAGTTTAGGTAAAGATATTTACATTTTTAGCCTTTTAACACATCATATCTGTCACTTTATGGTGGCAAAAACAATCCATTTAGATTAATTTTACCACAATGTCTCGGCGACAAGATCTCTAACAAGGGCTATATACATATATAAAAATAAATATCAATTTTCAAAAACATGCTGCAGGAGCAATCATTTACATTTTGAGTTTTGAAACTATTAGATAGCCTATTGAGCCTATTTCATTTGAACTAATTAAGACCTAATGAAAATCTTATGGACTCTTGATGACATCTTCTCTTATTTCTTTTACAGCAAGCATTAATTGCTGTATTAGCCAAAAATGAAAAGATCTCAAGATCTCCAATCATTTGTGTTTCTTAGAGTGGATAGTATTAGTATAGTATAGACCAAGGGACTGCCTCTGTCAGTTAAACATGATGTAATCCATTTACTGGAATGAAGGCTCTTCCAGAGGCGAAAGTGTTGTTTTACCAGGAGGTCACAGATTCCCTCTCAACTTCTTCCTTTGTCGTCCTACAATCATCTCTCTCCACCTCGTTATCAACAAGCGTCTAATTAGCTGAGTGGCTGTTTTCGTCTCCCCGGTGGTAATTATTGTTCTAAAGGGCCCATCAACGGCGTAGTGTGGTGCATCAGTCTGGCTAGCCCAGGCTAATGGCCACGGCTACCTAATGACACCATTAGTTCTAATGATAGCGTTAACGGGTAGCCACTAAACAGGAGTAATCACAGGGGCTGTGTGCTTGAAAAGCTCGCGGAGGGTTGTAGAGAGGCAGAAAGGAAGGGAGGAAGGAAGTGCTCTATAGGTGAGTAAACAGTTTGAAAAGGAGCGAGTCAGAGTGACGGTTGACGAGAGGTGGAGCATGAGATGAACGTTTCGCACTTTGACTTTGAGCTGAACACTTTCTGTCTCTTTTTGTTTCCTTAGGTCATGTTCAGCTTACCTACTTTTGTAGCTGGAGCGACGTGGAGGAGTCCTGTGACAAAGAGGCCATTGCCAATATGTACTGTGCACCAGGTGAGACATTCATATACCTGCTACGTGCACTGTATTTCTATTATTTCTCTTATGCACTCATTCTATACTTATTAATTAGGAGGCTCATTTTGTGTGTCAGTTCAGGGGGTTTATGTGGTGTTAATTCTATGCAGACATGCAGGGCCATATGTAGGCCACTTTCCCATGGTCACAAATCCCTCATTCATACCCAGAGATGAATAAACAATCCAAGTGTACACAAACCACTCTCGAGAGTGGAAACAGATGAACATTAATTTTTCTAGACTCCCGAGATCGACAGAAATCCGTATGCAAGGTGCTTTTTCCACTCCGTTCTTCAGTTATTTTGCGTTTAAAGGATACATGCAGCAATTGTTATGGCAGTGTTATTTTACATTTTATTTAACACTCAGATTGGTTCATATCTTGTTGTAATTCTCTCACTGTCCTGCAGAGTGTGCTGTTGTGCAATAGTGAGCCAGTAGTGCATAACCCCATGTGTTGCCCCCAGCAGGCTTGTGGCAGCTCTGGCATGCTGTTTACAAGCTGCCTAAAACAAACTGCTGCTAGACTACAGCACCATGTCCCTATACTTAGCACTTCCGTGTGTGTGTGAGTGTGTGTGTGTGTGTGTGTGTATACCTGCACATGCATTTGACATATAGGCCGATACATTTTCCAATATGTTGCTGCTTTAAGCATATGCCTTCACACTTGGGCTTTCAGACAGATTATGTGTGATGTGTTCTTAAATATGCAGGATGGATAACTGGTAGCTGAATACATTGGACGCACTCTGAGACGTACACAATGACCCTCATACCTATTCACTCTCCCACACACTTATATTAAACTATTCACTCATATTCATCCTCTCTCTCAAGCCAGGAAGGTCACTTCAGATTTAAATCCTCCTTGTGACTAGAACATACAGTATGCCACTGTTGTAATAAATCTGAAAGCAACAAATGCTCTATCTAATATCCAAAGTGTGCATTTTTATTCCCTTAGCAGCAGCTTGTTTAAAAGCCTACTAATGGAAATAGAAGCACATAGAGGCATATACTGGCAGTAGATGACCTAAAGACACAGGAGTAAAGCTCAGCACAAGGAGCTTTATGCATAATGCAGTTTAAAATTTAAGTGCTAAGCCGAGACATGTTTGCCACTTAAGTCATTGTGTAATTAAAGCGTAATTTTCTTGTTAATATAAGCAGCGAGAGATTGTCACACTCATTTGAAAGGTCTGAAAGGTAACATGTAATGTGCTGAATAATCTTGTCTATTAAAAAATGAATTTGGCATTCAAATTTCATTTGGAAAAAAGGTGGATTTTGACTAAATGTACGCTTGTCTTACTCTGTTATTAAAGCACTGTAAACCCAGTTCTGGATCAGTCAAGTAAAGTAAAAGTTTGGGGATGCAACTAAGGATTATTCTCATCATAAAATAATTTACCAATTATTTTTTAAAAGTGCTGTCATCAAATGTCATATTTTGACCAGCAGTAAAAACAACTGGAAGGTATTCACTTAAAATTATTTAAAAATTAAACAAATATTTAGACTTGAGAAGCTGTAAACAGCTTTTGGTTTCTTTTGTTGACATCTGATGTAAACGATTAATTGCTTTTCAAAATTATAATTGAATACATCCATAAATGAATTGACTAATCTGTGGATTATGAGAGGATCTGGAGGTGGAAATACAATCAGAAATGTGGCTTTATGGAAAAACTGCACATCATCTACAGTAGCTCCTTACACAATAAAAATTAGAGTGATGCTCTTTTGATCACATTTGGTTCACATTCAACTCACACAAGTAATTTAAAAAATATTTTACAGCAAAAGATGCACAGTTAAAAATGATAAATGTTGGGGATAAAAGCCAGCGCCTTAGTGGAATGAAGTGGAATTGAACCAAGCTCAGCCCATGTGTGAAAGGTCCTGTTAGTTAAACGACTGTTGATCCCATGTGGATCCATAGATGTAATACATTTTAGCAGCCAGCAGGGGGCATGTTCATACCACTTCCACACCCATTGACTGCCCTACTCAAAACTGGCAACTTTTTTCTCTTTTTCTTGTGTGTTTCTTATGTCTGCCTTTCTTTGATGATGTTCTGAATGCGAGTATACACACATTACAAAGCATTGGCTATCACCTATTTTGCTTGTATTTATTGCATAGCTGCAAAACCCTACATTTAGCACATGCATGTTTCTGCAGATGTATGTGCTTGTGAACACACACACTCCCAACGCAGAGGTTAGTGAGTGTGTGCCTCTCCTGCCCTTGTTATGTATTGCTGTTTATCCAGACAGGGTCAGCTCAAGCGATGGCTTCATTCCTGATGACAGATTTATGACTGTTTGCCAGAAAGCTAGCAGGGGGCCTGCTGTGACTGTGTGTGTGTGTGTGTGTGTGTGTGTATGTGTGTGTAAGAAGGAGGGAAACATGTTTTTAAAATGCACACATTCACACCCAAAAAACACGGGAGTGAACTTGGAAAATACAGCAGCAGGACATTAATCTATTTATTCTGCACTTCTGCTTATTTACTTTCTCACCATTTCGTCATTACTGATAAACATCAGATGGCTAATGTTTTGTTCTCTAATAAGAAAAAAAAAAAACAAGCTGTTGAGCGACACTGTGACGCAACCTAATTTGAGCAGAAATGGTAATTGTTCTGTTGAGAGGGAAGCAAGGCCAAAACCGATTGTCTTCAACGACTAAGAAAAGGGAAATTCAATATTCTTCCCCTCTGACAAGTCGGTTACTGAGGACTCCATCACCATACTTCACTGTTTGTTTTTGTTCTTTTACCTGCTCAGCATGATCTAATGGACGATAACGTTTAGTTCCACCTTTTGAAATGGATCTGTCATGCCATTGTTTTGAAAAGTCCTTCTGCTTTATTGTTTTAATGTTTTTTATCTGTCCTCATAGTGAAGATGAGCCAAATGACTGTTTTTGGTTTGTTTCTGAATATATAACTTATTTGTTTTGATTAACCTTTGGCACCATTTCAACAGAGCCTCCCCAGCTCATCACACACACACACACGCACGCACGCACACACACACACACACACACACACACACACACAGTCTTGGAACATGATGCACCAATCCCTCCTTACTTCCTACTTGCATACACTTAGTTCCTCTTTCAACAATGACTGTCAGTTAATTTTTTAGGGAAGCCGGTCTAAGAGGAGAAGAGAGAAAGTTCCTTATGTCTCCCAGGAGAGAGAAGGTGGAGTGTGATTAAGATACAAAGCAGGAAGGAACTGCATTGTTGTGGGGAAAGGGAAGAAGAAGAGACCACAAGGTGAACACACTGTATTGTGGTGTATCTGAACTCCTCGGTATCCTTTTGTTTTCTTAGGATTCTTTGCACGTTTTTCAAGAACAAAATGCCAGGTTAGTGGAGGTATTCATATACAAATTTTAAAAATGTACACATCACAACAGTGCAGTGTAACAGTGGGGTTTGAATGACCCATGGCCTGTGGATGCAGTTAATTCTCCCTTCCCATCCTCTTTCTATCTCCCTTCCTCCCTGCCTCGCTCTGACAGAGCGGTAAGTGTAGCCAGCTCCACTGTACTCTCCCTGCAGCTCCTTAGACATTAATCCATTGTGATGACATCGACCTTGCTCTGAGATGTGTGTGTGTGTGTGTGTCCAGTATTTCCCCTCCTGCTCGTAACTACGCAGGTATCACTAGTCCGTTCAATGACGATCTTCTCTCCTTGGCTGTCAAAACAGTAGTCCTGGGGAGCCCTGAAGACTGGTTGCTCAGTTGGCTGTGTGTTTGTGTGTGTGTGTGTGTGTGTGTCATATCATAGCCCTCTCTAACCTTTGCTGCAAGAGAGCCACGCAGACCCCTGGAGTTCCCGCCAGCCTCCAAGAGATATGGGGTCTTTGTCTCTTATGCTCCCCCAGCTGAGGATCCTGGTCTCTGGGCACACACAGACGAGACCCTGGGTCCTCGGCCCTCTGGAGAGAGCAGAGGGACGCTGAGCGGCACAAGAGGCCATCTGGTACCCAGTGGAGCTAGAAAACACACACACACACACACTTTTCACTGTAGCAAAGGCTCAATCTTGGTTTCTGTGTCTTACTTAAACACACACTGTCGCAGCAGCCTTTCATCGAGCTCACTCAGGCTAGTTGTGGATCAGAATCTTGCAGATCGTGACCATGATGAGCTGGGCTTTAGATGGAGAGCTAGATTCAAAGTGGACAGACTTGCCTTGAAAATGTTCACCTTGAGAGGCTTTTGTAGCCTTTGTGTGTATTAAAGACGAACGGAAGAGGGAGAACATTTTAGAAAAGGACAAGCTGGTAAATGATGTCGATAATTATTGAGAGCCTTAAAAAAAGTTTTGATTGTCGAGACCAAAGCCTTAATGACAGACTGTCATCAGCATCTGTGGCTGCAACGCTTTGTCAAATTAATTTTTTTTTTTTATTTTTTTTTTTATTAATTTTAAGGAGTTTGGACTGTTAAATGGACAAAACAAGACACTTGATTAAATGACTTCGGGCTTTAGTAAATTGTGATTTACCAATTTGCCATGATTTCCTGACATTTTACAGACCAAACAGTGAGTTGAGCAAATAATCAGTAGTTTAATCACTAATGAAAGTAATCTTTAGTTGCAGCCCTCGTCTGTGTAGATTATTTCCAGGAGCTAAAATTAGTACAACGGTAAAGAAAACTGAACAAAAATGTTATACTAATTGTTCTCAGTTGTTCCTGCTTTACATTTTCTGCGTGTGTGTGTGTGTGTTATATGAATGTGCGTTTGTGTTTGAGGTCAGGTCATGCAGATGGTGTGAAGTTGCAGCAGACGGTTTCCTCAATTTAACTGCTTTTTTATTATGCAAATCACCCTTTTATGAGAGACACACTTGTTTGTGTGTGACTGTGTCCATGTTTTTGTGCTCACTTTGAATTGATTGTATCAATTCAATGAAACATTAAGTAATACAAGATGCCTAAAGCAAGATACCTAAAATTATGTAATCATGTAAGGAGTCTTAAGCATTTAGAGTCTACGCTTAAAATCAGTAAATTATTTTAATTCTACACATTTGATTATTTTTTTATTTTACATCTATCACTAATTTATCATTCTTCCCTGTTTTCTTCCCCAACACATGAGCAATTTCTGTGCTTGTTAATTTATTGATTAATTCAGTGTCTTCCCTCTTTTCTTTGCTCTTGTTTCAGAGGTGGGGGGTATCAGTGAGGAGACGGCAGCATGCGATTGGTGGAGTTTGGGCGCCATCCTGTTTGAGCTCCTGACAGGCATGGTGAGTCAGAAAGTACCCCCCAAAAAACGTTGTCTTTGTATTCTGTAGGTGTCTTGGCTTTAAACTCTCTCACGCTCTTTATGGTTGTGCCAGGTTGTGTGTGATACTGCGCAAGTGTCTGTATGTGTTTGAGTAGGTGGAGTTGGTTGTTTTGGTGTGTATGTGAGGTGCGTCTTGGCTGCGGCCTCTTACTCTGGTTCTCGGGGAGTGCCAGGGGTGTCGGTGTGACTTTCTCCCCCAGCCTGAGCTCCATCTGCTGGGCCAGGGGGTCAGCTCTCCCCGGGCCTCTTTGCTGGCTCCTGGAGCAGTGCTGGGCTTTGAGTGTGCCGATCCGAGGTCGGTGTGGAAGGTGAGGACCAGGGCAGCTCTCAAGGTGCTGGAACTCGGCTGGTCCAGGATCAGGGCTGTCTGAGGGACAATCTTTTAAGACAAGCTTGGGTGGAAGGGGAGCATCTCAGAGCCTTTTGTGTTTGGAAGACAACAAGATACATACACAGCTGCTGTATATGTACACATGCTAATTATAAGTTGCTCTCTTGAAGGACAAATACACACACAGTAGCACGCACACCCAGTGCAGGTGCAGAACGTCCCTTCAATTTTTCATTGTCTATTAAATTTGAATAAATTCTAACTGATTGCCAGTGGGCATATTTTCATATCACCTATCAGTGGTTCCCATCTATGGCCCAAATGTGAGTCAGGGTGTTAGGTTAGTGCTATTATGTAGAACAATACACACCCACTTACCTGGGAAAAAAAGAGTCAGTCACACAGATGTCTACTTTGATGATTATGTCTGGGTACAGTCCTGGCAAGGATACACACACAGGCACACATAGTGTCTCTTGATCCTTGCAGGATAAGATCTTGCCTGGAGCAGTCTTGACTGCTGCTAGGAACCCAGCCAGAACTCCTGCAGCACGTATCAGGAGAGAGAGAGAGAGAGAGAGAGAGAGAGGCAACCGACCAAACTGATGGAAAAAGCACACAGGGTCCCCCAACACAAACAGTTTACGGCTTTCTCTTGCTGCACACGTTCTGTTCTAGCATTTTCAATTTGTAGTTGTAGATGCACTGAAAGATGTGCTGTTGCAACGTACAGTGATTACGGTCATTATTGTCAATTATTTTAACAAAAGGGCTACATTCTGTGGTTGGAAAAGCACTTGCAGGTCTTTTGCTCGCTTTGTATTACTTTTGAGATCATGTTTAGTTTATTTTTCTGTCAGTGCAACAATTTCTTGTAATTTACAGTTTGACCGTGTCAGATTTTATTCTAAAAAAACAAACAAAAAAAAAGGCATTGTGTTTACTGCTGCTTAACTGTTCTAGCAAAGTTGCCCGGTGTAAAAGATGTATAATGTATAAACATGTCATAATTTCTGTGACACTCACGCTGTCACAGCAGTTCCAAGAAAGAGCAACAGCAGTGAAATCATGAACTTGTTGAAGTTGGTGTGATCAGTGTTGTTTCAGGTGCTCGGGCTCTTTGGTCTCCTCCTATTTGTCCAGTCCTGGAGCCCTCACATTAACCTAGGCTCTGCGGGTGTCCGTATGTCTGTCTTTTTAGCTCTCAGTCCGTCTTTTTTTTTTGTTTTGTTTTGATCGATAGTTATCTGTTCTTTCCACCCCTCCTTCTTCTCTGTATAGTCTCTGCTGCGGTGCCATCCAGCAGGAATCGGTCGCCACACCGCTCTCAACATCCCCGAGTCTGTTTCAGAGGAGGCCAGATCTCTGCTGGAGAAGGTGAGACTCGAGTGTGCCACTGCTAACTTGTATGCTAATATTTTAACGTAACATTTAATGTACAGAATTTAATTGAGTGGCGCACTGAAATAGATTTCCCCCACCTAAAACGAATTTCTGTATTTATTATGAGTTTTATTTGCTTTTGTTTTTTACACAAAACACATGCATGTGAATGCACAGATTGAATGTGACTGATGCTAATGGGGGATGGGTGGGGGAGGAACCTTGCATGGTGCATGATAATTTCAAAGTCATAGTGTCCATTTTTAAATAAATCAGACTCTCTCTCACTGGTTGGTAATTTGTCCTAGACAGAGCTTATAAAAATGTATGTGACATATAACATGCCCAGCTTTCAGCGGGTCTTTCCCCGAGGAAATACATTCACGTTAAGTAATTTCCTACAGTAGCCATAGTGGTCTGTTTGAAATAAATACCGTAGAAGAGCTGGGTTAACGTGACCTGCTACAGTGGCTCAGCAGGTAAAATGTAAGGAAAATGTACCTTCATCATCAGAGCATGCAAGTAAAAGACATCCCACTACTGAAAACACTAGTGGCATTAAAATACAAAATCCATACTGCTTTATATGATTAGGAATGTATGTACTGACAGATTATAAGTGATAAACACACATCCTACACATAGTGGACATATTCTTAACATAATAATAATTCTTCCATCATTCTAATATCTTAAAGCTAATTGCAAATCCTCAACACTGGTAATCTTTCGATGTATTTTATTATGGTTAGCATGGATTTATCTTAATATGGTACAAATCTGCCATGAATCCAGAGCAGTTATGCTGTGAGTGGACATGAAGACACTATGGCATCACTTATTATTACTTGAGTTGTAAAAATATTTGGACTGTCCCATGACTGGATTTGCTCATTAGTCATTGCAATAACTGCAAAAGTTGCTGCAAAGTGTTATTTTAGAGTGCCTATGGCACTCTACTGCAAATGTATATTATACTTTAGCTCACTAGCTAAAATGCCACAATAGAAATGTGATTTATTTATTTATTTTAGCTTTGTCATTTCACCTGCTTGCTTGTTGCCTCCGTGTGTCTTCTCATCCTCCCGTGCAGTTGCTCCAGTACAACCCAATGGAGAGACTGGGGGCAGGTGTGGGAGGGGTGGATGATATCAAATCCCACCCTTTCTTTGCCAGAGTGGACTGGCCCAAATAGACGCTGTGCATTGTGGGACTGCGGAAACCAGAGTTGCATGCCAAATGAACTCCTTTCAGACTGGACACACAAATAGATATACAGTTAATACAGATAAAGCATTTCTTCACACATCTCCCATTTTGTGTACGAACATTCAGTCCCCAAAATCAGTACATTCAGTACTTGTCTGACTTTATTTAGTACAGTACTGTCTTTTATTTTCTTTTGTTTTTTCATTGTATGGAATTTGCCAAGAAGCAGTATTACCTTCCTTGTAAATTGCTCATGTCTTTATCTCATAGAAGGTTTACTGTGTAACCTTTGTGGTGCAGGGAACACTTAACATGTGTGGTGCAATAATTTATACAGTGAGTGCTGGTACCGAGTGATGATCCACTATGACGTTGTTGCTTTTACGCTCCTCATACAGTAGCTGTAAGCCAAAATGACACGAATGAGACGTGACATTTCTGTGTTCATTAAGCACTGCATGTTACACATTCAAACTGACGCAGACTTAAGTCACCTTTTCTAAAGACACGTGCAATACACTCAGATTTTTTTGCCACCTTATGTTATTACTCACGGAGCCCGTTGAGATTAACTGTGAGTGAGAGAGGTTGAGCTTTTTATTTGATGCAGGGTTGTGGATATGACATTGTCAAAACCTTTTATTTTGCCAACCCCTTTTACTGCCAACCAGCCCACATATAGAGATGGACACTATGCAAGATGAATGAACAAAATATTTTGATAGGAGATGGGTTTTTTTGTTGTTTAGTTATATTAAGATTTAATTATTGAATAGATTATATCTGGAAAAGGGGCCAGTTTAACAGCCTTCTCCCCTGCGTGGATAGTGAGTGCGTTTCAAGGAAGAAAGAATAAAGAAGGATGAGGCTTGAACCACAGATTTGAAACCAGCCCCTTTACAGATTGTAGGTTTTTTTTTTTATGAATATCAAAGGAAACCCTTTACTGTACAACACTGCATGTAAGAATATGATTTATGTAATATAGTATTTAATACAATGAAAAATCTATCGAACAATAAATAATGTGTGTCTTGTAAATCACCTTTTAAAGGATGTTGTGCTGAGTGAAAGGTACACACAGGTCTCTAAGCCTTGTTTATGTCCAACTCATCAATCACTTACTGCCTCATCAATCAAATCCATTTTATCTGGTTGTGTACATTTTTTTTTTTTTTGAGAGACACATCTGCTAACTTGCCACACGGATCTTATTGCTGATTTTATAATATCTATAATGACTGGAAAATTTTGGTAAACATTTCCATGGATACATTACACACTATCACTTGTATAGTCTAATGAGACGTTGAGAATTATTGGAGCATATATCAAAGGCATCGTACTACATTTACACAGATAATCTCTCCACTGTAGATGCTGCACTTTGTTTTACTCCACTGCGCAGCAAATTAGTACATATTAACGATAGATATCGTAAATGACCAGGTCCGTATTCCACCCATTAACCCCTTTTATCAGATATAGGCATCAAAGTGAGATCAGCTTTTTTCTTTCCTGTTTTCTATTGAACGTTCACTCTTCTGTGCTGTATGTCCACACTGTTTGTGCACTCTGGATAACAATAAACATACCTGGATCAGTACATCTAGATGATTCTTTTATAGATTCACCCGTTAAGTGTAAGGAGCTGGGAGTGCTCGTTTGTTCTGAGGATACAGCTCGTCTTAACAGCAGGACTGATCGTACTCCTAGAAAGCCACCTAACCAGGTGTTGGCTGCAGCGTCATATAGCGTACAGACATGAGTGGCATCAATCTGCTCATCTAATTCTCAGCTAGAATGTGAATGATTGCTTTAATTATCAAGACTTGACTTGCTGATTTGCTGGACTTGTCATTACCCTACTGTATCTTAAAATGTGAGTTGAACTTGGAGATGATGATGGTTATTTTGGAGGGACTCTTTTGTTTTTTTTTAAATGTGGAGAATTCAATCAAATAACATTATTTTCTACCAAATAATCTCTTAAAAATGATTTAATAACCTTTTCATATCGGAATCTTTTTAACTTTTGAAAATAATTCACATCTGGGCTTGATTGAACTGAACGTGAACTCATTCTTGCTACCTGAAATGACACACGCTCATCTACACACACACACACACACAGGTTGGGGGAGTTGTTAGCGGTGTCGCGGTGTATTCCCTTGTGTCAGTCTGACTGCCACAGGGTCAAGAGTCTGGGCTGATTAGTGCTTGTCATAAGACCTGTCTCTCATTACACACACTCAGGGCGAGAGGTTCACTTCAGCTCAGAGAAGAAACCTGTCAATCTTACTCAGCGTAGATATGTGAATACTTGCAAAATCCTTTCAAACATATTTTATGCTGTTGTACATGAAGTTATTCCACTAATTTGTCTGATATTTTCTGATATGAACATAAGCAGCCTATAACAACAAACCTTTAATCAAAGGTAACACAATCTGACTATCGGCACCTCTAAAGCTCAGTAATTCATATTTTTCCTCATTTTACAGGGGGCTATGTACAGAACAAATTCTTGGAACCAGCAGAGAATCCAGTAAGTTACTGGTTCCAGCTAAGAAATACTCTGCCAGCTTTAGAGGTACTGGTAGGCAGATTTTGTTACCACTTGACAGAGCCAGGCTAGCTGTTTCCCCTTGTTTCCCGTACTGCATCGTCTCTGTATGCGGTAGAGTGAGGACGAAAGTGCGACACTAAGCCACGCTAACCAGCTGAGAGTGGTATTGATTATCTTATCTCACTCTTCACCAGAAAATAACTAAGCATATGTGCGTACAGTATGCATTGATGCATCAGTATTAATGATCTAATAATGATATATATAATAATATATCACTCACCACGGTACTCATCTGCAAAGCAAGTACTTTTACTTATGATACTTCTTGCTGATAATAATTCTGTACTTTTATTTGAGTAGGATTTTGAATGACAAACATTAACTAATGTAATGGAGTTCTTTTACATTTACATACCAGTAATTCTACTTAGTAAAGCATCTGAGTACTTCTTCCAGCACTGTCTGTTTGGCTCCACATGCACAAAGAACCAAGGTGCATGTGTTTTATATATGTGTGTGTGTGTTTTGTGTGTACAAAGCCACAGGGAAGGATCCCTCTGGTCAGAGGCAAGATGAAGAGGACACGCCAAGGACTCCCCGTGATGCAATGCAGGCCTCTCGTTCTGAGCCCTGAAAGTGTCACCCAGGCCTGTGGGCTGAATTGACCCCTGAACCCCTTCTGCAACTTCCTGGACCTCCCTCTCCCTTTCTTTGTAGTCTTTTCCATCTCTCTCTCTCTTCAAATGTGCCTCCCCTCAGCCCATCGCTTTCACACACAGGCACCGGCGAGCGGGCAGCAGCCAAATGGCCTGCCCTCTGCTTCATATTGCTGTTGGTCAGGCTTTGTTTTTGTCTTTGACGGTTTGACTTTCGTTCACAAAGCCCAGGAGGACTCCTATAGCCCAGGGACGGACACACACGCTCACACTTGCGCCAAGCTGAAGAGTTCCGCTCCGAGACCCCGGGCATCTTCTCCAGCTTCTGTCAGAGCCATGATGTCATTATGAAGAGACACAAAGCCTTTTCATTATCTCCCCCCCATGCACATGCACACACACACACACAAACGCTATATGGTCAGCATTAACAACATTACAAGCAGCCCATAGTAAGGTACAGGTGAAATACTTTGTATCCAGAGTAGTTCATTGATGTACAGTTTTAGTTACTTGCTGTATATTATAAGATTTGTGATTTGTGTCTCAAAATCTGTGGGAAAAAACACACTTAAATTTTGTTTAAAGAAAATAACAAATTCAAAAAGTACATTTCTCTGCTCTCTGCCCATTGCATCCCCTCTATATAGTGGCAAATGTGGTTTTGTAGTGTAACAAGCAGCAGCAGCTGGTGTCCAGTGTCATCCTTAGGGAAGGGATCATGACCAAACAACATCAATAAACAGAAGAAGAGCAGAGCCAGAAACAAAACCCAGTGGTGTGCAGTTTTACAAAATCATCTTTCAGTTACCACCCACAGCCCAAATGTGTCTTTTCAAAATCTATCATAAAATCTACTGACATGCGAAAAAGGCCTGATATATCCAATTATGCAAAAAGTATCTCCTAGTTTACCTACAGTAACTCAGTGTCTCTGAATCTGATTACAATGCAGATTACACAAAAACACAAAGTATCACTGTGTTTTAAAAAAAATAATGTACAGCATATTTTAACAAAAGCCATCCACCCCAGAAAAAAAATAAAAGTCTAATTAAATCTCCTCTTGCTCTGACTTTAATTAACTGCTGTAATATTACTGCCCTCATGCCTTGAGCTGTCTCGTGCCTTAATCTGATCAGATAGCACAAAGCAGCTCTGTCTCTTACCTCAGCTCCTCCACTAGACTGAACAAAATGACGCTCTGCAGTAGTGATGAGGTAACTGTGACAGACAGTTTCAGTAAATAGCAGTGCCTGTAAACACAGCCCCAAAATTAACCACAAATTGGCCTTAAGGGGTTAGCGATCTTCATTATGGCTTCATACTGTAAGGCTCTGCTTTCCAAACAAACAACAGGATCACTGAGAGGTCAACGGAAACACAGGCCAGCGAGGTCATGTGAAGCCACCCTAAAAGTTTTATGGTTAATATATATACAGTATATGACCCTTGAATAAGAGTACTGCAGTCACTTCATAAAAGTATGAAAATCTACTGTATCTTGAGGTAATTGTTTCCCCAAAAGCATATTTAGAAACTCCAGTGGTTAAGAACTATCACCTCATGCCTTGATCTTTACTGATGGTTTATTTTAACTGACTGAGAAACATTCTGAGGCTTTTTCGGCAGGAAGCCTTCATCAGAACATAAGTGAGTCATCAGTGAGTCCTCTTTTTAAAAGGACACATATTGCAATCACACCTGTACACCTGAGAGAAGAAGAAGATACAGTAACAATTGAAAGTAATTAGTTTGAACAGTTTTTATTATTATCTATAGTTTTATTTTATGGGTATTTATTGCCAGTGTTTGGGTATTCAGTGTTGGTGGATTAGGATGGGAGCGCTGTAATTTCCATGTTTTAATGGACAAATACACTCAACCTTGAACCCTTGAATCTCTTAAGAGCATACAGTTGAGAAATCTTTCTCAAGGGAAAGAGAGAGAGAGAGAGAGAGAGAGGCTAAGTTCAGCCTAAATGCCTTCTAACCCTGAGAGATGTATCAACTCCCTTCAAGTCAAATTACCCAAGGTGTCTCGTTGCATAAAGCGTCCTCCGCGTACCTCGAA
Source organism: Gadopsis marmoratus (assembly GCA_036023855.1). Taxonomy (NCBI): domain Eukaryota; kingdom Metazoa; phylum Chordata; class Actinopteri; order Centrarchiformes; family Percichthyidae; genus Gadopsis; species Gadopsis marmoratus. The sequence continues at coordinate 22,127 of JAVQJF010049691.1, forward strand.
TCGAAGTGCCGGTAATTTTTCCTGCTCTGAGCATTGGTCTACCTCACCTTCCCCGCCACATTGGATTTAGGGGTCTCTTTATATAACCAACATGCCTGATTGTGAGTCATGATACACGAGGCTCAGATGGTAAAGGAGTCCCAACCGGTGGCCAAAAGACGTGTCACTAGTAATACCTCCCCCCCAGACCTGAGGTGTCTCCTTTCGTTGCTCTGTGGGCCTCTGTGATCTGCATGGAAGGGCGGCACGCCAGGGCCCAGGCATGCCGTTAGCAGCTTACTAACATAGCATTAGCTCCACGGTCATCTCAGTGGGCTTGTGCTGTCTCAACTGCTTCCTCACGCTCGGCTACACACACCTTCTGTGGCTCCACACCGCTTGTTAGCTGGCGACCCTCTCTGTCATAAGACCACCCTCCCCTCCTCCCCTCCCCCCTCCCCCCTGACCGTGTCTCCTCCCAGGCCTTTATTCTCCCTCCCTCTTTTTTCCTCTCCTCCTCCCCTCTCGCTCACTCCATCCAGTCTCTCCGGGGCTGAAGAGGCCTCAGCAGGGTCCTCCTGTTAGGGCCACACACATGCAAAAGCAGGGCGTTTGAATATCCCACTAAGAAGAGAGAGATAAGGAGAAATAACAGAGAGCGTGCCATCAGATCACTTTCTCCTCTCCTTGTGTTGTAGGGTTGTGGGCTTGCCAGGGGCCACCTGGAGGGGAATGTGACGCTTGTTAAGGAGACGTTCCTGGGAATGCAGCTTGAACGGCGCGCTGGGAGCGAGAATCTACCCGCTAATCTGTCTGTTCCTCCGAGGCGCAAGTCTTCCTGGCGATGAGACACATTCTGTTACCACACACAGCCCACGTTACAATCGCAGCCAGACGACATCTCACTCACCCTCGGGGGAAGAGAGCAAAGGAGGAGGTTCAGAGGGAGAAGGGGGGAGGCTGGGGAAACAGGGGGCAGCAGATTAGGGAGGCGGATGACATCTCACACATCCTGACGGGGGGCATCAGAAGGAAACGAGGGGAGGATGGAGGGGTGTCAGGGAGGTGGAGAGGAGAACGGTGGGGGCAGATGAGATTAGGGAAAGAGGGAACCAGGTGGGAGGGTAACTTTGATGTGACTGGAGAGGTGAAGAAGCTGTAAGACCAAAGTGATGGAGAGAGAAGACGAGAGCTTTGGGACGCACTGAGCAGAGGCCACAGAGTTAGCTGGTCTTCTTGACATCATGGCGTCTGCGGTAGCGGGGGGAAAGGGCAGTGTCTGAGGGTGAGGTGTGAAAGGGGGCGATGGGTGGGGTTAGAGGGGCGTGGAGCAGGGTTCTTGAGGGAGTGCGGAGGATCCTTGGAGTCCTGGCACCTTATGGCATGGCCTGCAGTCAAACAGATGCTGCAGGCCTTGCCAGACTTGAGCAGGGCACAGATGAGACCATTTAGAAGCAAAGGAGGGACGTGCCTGGTCTCACTGAGCAGTGCAGGAGCGTGTGTGTGTGTGTGTGTGTGTGGACCTGTCTCTCAAAGAAAAGAGAGCGTGAGTTGATTGTTGAAGTGATGCTAATGCACATCATTTGTCTTCAGTTGATTGTGCATCAAGAGGGTTTAGACCATGATTCCCTGGTAGCCAGTTGCTAACAGGAAGTATTGCTCCTTACAGAATCCGGTTAAGAAGGTACACATTTAACAAACTGTGTGTTTGTCGTGTTAAAACTGGTCCACATTCATCTTACTCGTTGGATGCGCATCTTCTATTCTGGGAGGATGAGGCAACAGCAAGAAAGCAACAGAGGGGGGAAGAAGTTCAATCAAACCAAACTGAAAACATTTTTGTCTTCTGCTGCTGTGGAGGAGTTTTGTCAATCCTGAGAAAAACAACCCGAGTGATGTCACTAGAGTTATCTGGGATTAGGCTTCACTTCGTGTTTCTGTTTGCAGGATGCTTGTTTTGTTAACCAGTCGATAGCGAGGGATATAACTGTCCCACTGTGCTAGCCTGTGTTACAAACTGGGGGCATGGAGTTTCAAAGACCTGGGTGTTTACCAAGCAGTGAGGATCTAAGAAAATAAAGAATGACATCATGGGAATTGCATGATCTGTTGTTTTATGAGCTTGAACCACACTAGGTACAAAAAAATCAGGGTATCATCAATTTTGAGCATTTTTTATTAAATCCGTCTCTATTGAATCCATGGGTTTCTTTTCAACAAAGCAAAATATTTTCATATATACGTGTCGCATACAAAGGAAAAATGACATGAAAAAGTGGGGCTGCAATGAGCAGGATGCAGTAGGTTTCATTACATCTAACTCTATACAGCCATTCCTCCTCTCTTTCCACTCCTGTCTCTCATCGCAAATCACCCAGGCATGATTTGTAAGGATGGTAGAAAAAAAAAATCCGCTGTATCTTTACTTGAGAGTCTATGCCTCTGTTTTGGAAAACTACTGACTCTAGTGGGTGGAAGCACGAAGTAAGTGGAAGAAGAGCAGCGCCAACTCTCTCCTCGCTGTCTATTCTCTCTCCCCCATCTCTATTTTTTCAAGTGTAAGTGAAAATATCCTCCCTTTTTCTACCTCTCACCAGCTTGAGTGAATTGCTAAGGCGGTGTGTTCACGTGTGTGTACGTGCACATGTATGTGTGTGTGCGTCTCACATTAGCCTTTTTCCATTAAAGCAATTTCACCGCCCATTGTATTCCTGAAGAGGACCTGGGAAGTCACTAATGGTGCCTTGCGTCCACACTTGCGCGCTCGCACACACACCCGCCGCACATGCACATGGCAGAACATCTCTCAGCGCGCGCTATCATCACCTGTCGCCTGATTGCTGTAAAACACACACATTAGCATAGAATGAGACACATTATCACTCCTGGATATGGGACGCTAAGAGGTTTCACAGAAAAAAAAAAGACCTCGCACCTTTTCTCCACAATGCCTGCTGCTAGTGAGATAAATGCATGTTGTCCAACATCTCTGACGCTACCGAAACAGCCTGAAGACTCTGCTGATGGATTTAATGGCCTCTTGTTGTCCATGTTCATGCCTGCTCAGATTTGTCATGTCAATACTAATTTTTTTTAATTCAGACGGCGCCGTGATCCGGCTGCCACCATCAAAACATGTACTTTGTATGTTTCCAGCTGTTTTGAAAGTAGCGTGAAAAGCGCCTGGCTGGCGGTGATTTCAATAGGTTATTACTTATTTTAGTGGGGGCAAATCTAAGTAGGACCAGAGCTGAGACACACAAACACACCACATCCGCCATGATAGAGGTGACGGTGCATGGTTAGCAGGTGGCCTCCTCTTCCCTGTCTTGATGAGTACAGGAAGTGTAGGCCGTGTACAGCGGAGGCAGAGGACACTTGTTTGAGTCAGAGGTCATCCATCTCTTCTGTTGGCACTGTTTTTATAAGTCTCGGGTCCTTGATGAGGTCCCGCCACCTTTGAAAAGCCCCGCTCATTTCAGGGGTGGAGGAAGAACAGGAGGAAGGACGGAAGACGCTGTCAGTGATGAGTTTTAACTATTTTCTTTACCCTTTCTGGGGTTTTTTACCAGCATCCTGGAAATGGAGGAAGGACCATGTCTGGATCCCCATATAGCCTGGCAGGGTCACAAGGTGACGGGTGGAAGAGACTTTAGGCTAAGATGGGAATTCCCCTGCGTTTGGGTTTAAACTGCAGACTATAAGGGTTGGCAAAAGATTTACATTCTCTGGAAAAATGTCACTTTCTCTGGTGAAATCAGGAGTTGTTCTATAACTGACAGCACAAAAATGTTGATGTTTTGGGTTAAAGAAAGAGTCATTTTAGAAAATATATATTTCTTGCCAAGAGCTAGATGGTTAGATCGATACCACTCCCATGTTTGTCTGTTAAATATAAGGCTACAGCAGGTTAACTTATAAAGACTGGAAATGGGGAAACAGCTGTCTAAAGGTCACTAAGTAACAAGTTTAATCTGTACAAAAACAGAAGTGTAAAAACTATAAATTGTGGTTATGTGCAAAACAGCTGTTTCCTCATGTCACCATCTTTTTGCTAAGCTAATTTAACTACCTGCTGACTTCAGCTCCATGTTAAACGAAGAAACGTGAGAGTGGCATCTTCTCATCCAACTCTTAGCAAGAATGCAAAAAATGTATTCCTTTTAAGGTTGAAGGTTGGAGCTTTGCAGTCGCTGCAGGGAGTCCAGGAAGCTGTGATCAGGACGAATCACAGCTAATGTTTTGAGGTTTCTGAGTCAAAACCAAATGATTTAATAATTATTTACATGTTAGTCATTTAAAAAGAAACCGCTGGGACAGAAAACATGCTATTTAAAGCGATTTTAAAAAGCAACGAAAGTGAAAGAGTGTGAGTTCAGATTTCCTTGGCACTTGCCCACCTGTCACCCAGCACACACACACAGAGGTCTGTGATAATGACATAATTGTCCCAGAGCACACAGCCATGCAAATAGGGAAGATGGCTTGTGTTGCCATCCGTAGGTCTCTGCCATCTATTTCCATTATTCTAATGCACTGCTACTGATGACCTGCTCTCACACAATTAACAGCCAACGAGAGAGAGAGAGAGAGAGAGAGAGAATGTGTGGTATTTGAGAAAAGCATTTTTCTGCCCTCATCTTTCCACCCTGATCTCCTGGCCCATTTCAAAGTAGAAAAAAAAAGACCAAAAAAATGGCATACCAGCTGTAACATATGGTAACTTTCCTCTCTTCATCAGAGTTGGAGCCAGATGAACTTAGAAAAAAAAGAATTAAAGGTGTAAAATATTCCTCACTTTTCTTTCCACACTTTCCACATGTCATTCTCACGTCCATATTCTTTTCTCTGTCTCTTCTTGCCCCCTTATTTTCTGTGTGTGTGTGTGTGTGTGATCTTCGGAGAATGGGTTGTTGATTCTGGTCTGTTCCTTGGCTCCTCGTCTCATGGTCTTGGCCCAGGTCTGATCCCCGCGATTGGATCGGGGGGCTTTTGTGGTGGCTGATGGGACAGAATTAAGCCAAGTGGCACACACTGAGCACGCTCCATGACGGGCAGATGGACGGAAAGTGAAAGAGCTGTGATTTCTCATTGTGTCCCGCCGTCTTTTGGGGTGTGTGTGATACCCCCGAGCACATCCTCCATCCAAGAGCTCCATTCTTCAATCAGTGGCCACCGCTTCCTGGGTCCAGAGACACGCCTCCCCAAGATTTCATCTCTGTATCAGACCACAACTGGGTTGTAAGCAGCTTAGAGCAGAATAATGCAGGGCAAGATATAGCAGCTCAGCCTTTGTTTAAGGCTGTCTTTTTTCGTATTATTTCAAGAGAGTAATTTAATTTTGTTGATGTTTGACCCATGAAATGTTTAACTTTTTTTTTTTTTTTCCGCAGCCGGGGTTATAATTAAACATTTCTTTATTTTTAAGTGATACACAGAACATCATTTTAAAATATAGAGTTGCTATTTAAATGACATCTCTGCATCAGTGCACTTGCAGATGTGTCCAGCTGTTGACAATGAGCTCGTGTGCTCAGGAGATTTATGACATAAACAGATGCTCAGAATGTCTGTTTAAACATATTCTAAAACCGATTAAAAAGATATAAAGGGGTTAAATGACTGAGGCTGTAAAAGTTCCCACAGATCACATTTACCCTCATACCTTTGGAGCCACCCCCTGTGCACAACCCCTACAGCTTAGCCTCAGTGAGATTTACACCACGAGTGTGTGTAATAGTTATTTGACCCACTGCTTGTCTGTGCATACATATGTGAGTGTGTTTAGGTGAATGTTACGATTACAGCAGATTACTTACAGTCATGTAAAAACAGGAATTAGTTCCCAATAAGAACTGCTTACAGGGCCTAAAAACGTCAAAGATAATCATTAGGACTCATTGCAGCACGCAAACACCCACTCTCACCATTACTTGTTAAAAAGGAGTAAATACGCCTACCCCGCCTTTCTCCATCCCCTCCACCCCTCCCAAAACTAGCAAACTGAGCCGTTGGCGGCGGTGCTTAACTGCTCCTCTGATCTGGACATTAGCAAGAGGGCTTTAGAGTTTTATTTTAAGGGGGGTGAAATCATGTGAAACGGTCCAAAAAGCCTGGAGTTCTAACCAGGAAGGGTGGACAAAATGCTTTCCGTCCATCCCACCCTCTGTCTAGGACTGATTCAGTCAGAACCTTTTGTCTCCTGTTCTGAGAACTGAGCGACAACAGAGAGAGAGAGAGAGAGAGAGAAAGAGCGACCATAGGAGATAACAGTGGTAATATGGCGTCCTCAGTAAGGGTTGAGTGATCTACTTAGAAGGGCCATGGCAGGCCTGGCCAGCAGAAGCCAGATAGATGCCTGAGCAGGCTGGCCGAGGACCAGACACCTCTTTAAATCTGCTACTGTGGCTAATCTCTAATCTGGAGATTTACTATATCTGTTCCCCTCTCCCTCTGTTTCTCTTTTGCTCCCTGCTTCTACTTCCCCACATCTATAAATGGAGCAATCTGTGAGTATTTCAAAAATGCATTTATCCCCGAAATTATTAAAGACTGTCTAATTCCCTGCACATCCCTCAGCTACTCAAGCCCCACCCCCTAGCCAAGCCCAACAACACACACGCACACAAACACACTAACACACACTCCAAATCTTTTGCAGATGGTCACATAATGCACAATCAGCCAAACAAGACGGCTGATTTTAGGGTGTAATGTTGGACTCCCTCTCCCTTGGAGGGCATTCTTGGTGGACATAGCTAGCTAGAAGCCATTAGATGTTAGCTGTATGCAAGTGAGCCAGCACCAGTCACAACCAATCCTGAATCTTCCTTTAACTGGACCGAGCTCCAGGCCAAACACCAGAGCGAGGAAGAGCTTGCCTGCCCAAAACAATGCAGTCGAATTGCAGAAAGACATGCTGGGTGCCATGCATATATCACACATCTTGCAACAAATGAAACCCAAAAAAGCACTTCTTTACAAGAGTCTTGCTAAAAATGGTTGGTCTTTTAATGGATGTTGCAGTCGTGTATGTGTGTGGGGGGGGGGGGCACCTTTCTCCCCAAAGCACTCAACACATGGCAGTCTTGAAACTTGCATGATGAAGACATGATGTGTCATAATAATTAGAAGCTGGACAAAGGATCTGCTGTTTTACATGGAAATTTATGCAGTCCCCTGTGTTTTCGATGAGGCTAAATTCTAGCATTTTCCTTTTTTATTTGTCTTCCAAGTCTGGATTTGTTCAATCCATTGTCATCATCCCTCCATCTAGGATAGGTGACTGTTCACTGACACTAATGTGGTGCAGGTCAAGAGGGGAAGGGTCCCACCTAATGTGCATCTTCTGCCCTGCTCTCCCCTTCACCGCCACCCAAAAAACAATGCTTCCCTCCTCCCTAGTTCCCGCTTCCCCATACTTAGGCCCTTGCAGCAATTATGCCCAATCACAGGGCCTCAATAGGAAGCAACCAGGGCTTGTTTGTGCCTCTGCGGTCATTAAGAGGGGGGCGAAGAAAGGAATTAATGACTTAATTGAGGAGGAGAGAAAAGGGGGAAATCACACAGACTCTGAGAGCGGAGGGGAGAGTATGAATGGGGCGCCTGGAACGCTCCTGCAGCAGGGGATTGTGGGATTGCTGAAGTGTGTCAAGATTTTGGTCGTCCTCCAGAGCAGATGGTGGCTTGTCGTTCGCATACCATCTATTCTCCTCTTTGTCAACCCAGAACGGCTTCTTTTGTTCCTCCCCATTGCTTTGCTGCAAAAGTTCATGGGCGGAGAGAAGGGAAAAAGAAAAAAACAACACAACAAAACTGAAACATTGGTCCAGTTTGCTCCAGATTAACACAGTCTCAATGTCTCTCTCGCTCTCGCTCGCTCTCTCTCTCTCTCTCTCTCGCTCTCTCTCCCTCCTAAAGTTTTGACCAAATCAGAAAGGATGCTGTGTCTAAAGTGTTGCTGTGCCAGGCTTGGCACATTGCTATTCATTCCTCTCTAATGTGGCAGGGTCCCCTCACTGCCAAGCCTCCGCTCCTGCTCCACAGACTCCTGATTACTGTGGATAAACACGCAGGAGGAGATTCCCCCTCCTCTCCTCCATCCACACCAACTGAGACTTGAGAGATACGCTACCTCCAGGAAAATCTGGCTTGCGCTCGCTCTCGCAATTTCTCTTCCCATCCAAGATTTCAAACCGATAAAGTAATCAGGAGGAAACTGAAAAACAGCTTGCTGACTATTCAACACTTGCCACACCTCTGAAATGTTTCTCTTTGATTGTTGCCTAAAATATTTGTGAAACGAGGACAGATGCAGCGCTGTTAAGCCGCAGGGTCTACAGAGCTGAGGTGCTTTTAACAGTTTCCTGTTTTCCTTCATGTGTCCTGATACCTGGAAGCATTCCTTCCGTAAACAACAACGGAAAAAAACAACACCTGAAGCTTAGTTGGAATATGTTTTCTGTAAAGCACTTGCTGCATTTAATATCTTTGTTGTAAAGCACTTTGAACTGCATTTCCTGTATGAATGTTGCTATTTAAATAAAGTTTATTATTATTATTATTATTATGGCTAGCACCTTTGCAGGGCTGAATAATCAATGTATGCTAATGATAACAATGCATTAGTTATTCAAATGTGATCCTTTTAGACAACAGCACTGTTTACCCCCTATTACTCCCTCTGATCGTCCACTCCAAAAGGGTAGCACATAAAGAGAAGAAAGCAAAGGAAGAGAGGAGAGATGAGTGCATGTGACACTAGCAGACACTAGCCAACACAACAAAGAAACACAGTGAGATTAGCATGACAGAGAATACTAGCGCTTCAGACATTAATACACAACATGAACTATAGCCATAACCCTCAGGGGCCCGGTGCAATATTCATCTCCTCTACCTCCTCCTTCAGTCTTTCTCTTTTTACACCTCTCTGTCATTTCCTTTTTTTATAACATTTTCTCCCCTTTCAAATGTTTTCTGTTCTTTGCTCGTCTCCTCTCCCTCTCTTTCCCACCCCTCTGCTCTTTCTCAGTAGACGTCTGAAGGGCCCTTCAGCCCAGAGGAGATGGGGACTGGTCTTACCGGGGGCAGGGGCCACTGTGTGGGTGGGTGGGGGGGCTCAGGAGGAGAGGAGCGGGCTCTCTGTCTGGAGGATGGAAGGATGGTTATGTGTCTGAATGTTGGGAGAGGAGGGCCTCCCATTGATAGATTAAGGACCAGGTTGGCTGTACTTGAGAACTATGGTTCTCTATCGCAGGAGGTGAGACTCGAGAGCCAGGTCACACATTAGCATGTGTTTTGTTTGCGGCTCGGCTGTCCCAGAGTCCGTTACTTTGTTGTATCACTAACATCCAGGGGGTGGAAGAGGAGGGTAAACCCACCGTCTTGTTTGCTGAGCAGTATTTACACAGCGTGTTCGGCTTATGTAAAGTATGTAAATCTTTCTAACACACATTTATACTATGCAGAGAGTGTATTGGTTAAAATGTTTCTACCCAATAAATATACTGTCAAACTTTCTGTAACATTGTCTCTGTTAACATGTCTGCAGCTGAAACCCTGGACCACCACAGTACTAAATATAAAGCTAAACTGTAGAGGAAGGTTTAATGATTGTCATGATCATACCATTTACCGTGGTATTTGTGGCCGCAATAATTGTGGTGGTGTGAAAACGTGATACAGCCACACACCTGTCATCACTGAGATAAAATAGTACTGGATTACACACTGCATCATGTCCTGTGAGTCCCTCGTGTTGAGGTAGGCAATCTGGACGCGGCGTGGGAATGGCGGACTCCACCACTACCAATACAAACTACTACACAGACAGATAATTACAGAATGACTTTACACTGAATGGCTATTGCAGACAAAATGAAGACCATAGATATTTTTTAACATTTTGTTTGATTTCATATAATATTAAGGATTACAACTTTAGCCATCATTTCTAATGATTACGATGACACTGTACTCATCAAAGTAAGTGAGTAGCTGAGATCAAAGAACACAGCGACATGACTACAAGAAAGTCTGGTGCCTCGAGTTTCTTGCCCCATCTGACTTCCCAGATCAGTTAACAATCTTATCTTCAACAATCTTACTATTACAGACAGCAAAAACTACTGCCAATGAGAAATATGAACTTTCCTTTAAGGAAGGAGGGGATCACTTTGAAAACCGTATCTTAATATAAGTTGTTGTTTGCATTACAAGGACTACAGACTCAAGCCATTAGTTACCCATGTTCATATTTACACCAAAGTCTCTGCTTCTTGGTCTGGTCAAACTTCAGCAACTGTAACTTTTAGAATTAACCTCAACATGAATGAGACATACTGTGGTGACTGAGGTTGTGTTCAGCGGTCACAATATCGTTTCAGCGGCCTTTAAAACATATTTTCATGCCAGCTCCCATCTGTGAGCCGCTTTCATTTGTGAGTCAGCCGAGCTAAGACCGCCTGAAGCGAGCTCCTCAAGGTGATTCAGTCTGGGAATGTCTTTGAACCTCCCCGAAGCTACTCCTGCCTGCACCAATGATCAATGCATCTGCAAAAACACAAGCGCAGTTGAGTTCACCCACCCCCACCGCCCCTCTCCTCATCAAAGATAGGCTTGAATTAGGTGCAATTAAGGTATTTCAACAGCCACCATAAAATAAAAACCACATGGTAGGAGAGCCGTGGCTTCACCATTACCAATAATCGCCCACTAACTTCACACATTGTCACTCTGCAGCAACAAGGTCAAAGATGTGAAGCTGACCTGTTTTTTTAAAAATGTACATGCCAATCACGACAACAGTACAATCCCACTAAGGGGCTGTGAAACAAAGTCATTTAAACGCTGAAAGCTATGGACTCCCCTCCTCCATTTCCCCCTTTGATAATGATATCAGTAATACAGTCTTTTGTTTGATAATGAGAGCTGCTATTTCTGATAGGGAATAATAATACATGGCTATTACAGTTTCATCTGTTGGGATTGAATGAATAACAATGCTTCGTGCAATGTTCAGTGTCACACTAACGCACACACATTCTGTATGTCTGTAATTGTGGGGTTGATAGTGAAGTGGCCGGCCACCTTGGTCAGGCAACAGTGAGAGGAAAGCAAAGGTCCTTGGAGTTATTGTTACGGGTCTGACAATGAAGTCGATTTGGAGTGTTAATCATACTCTTTCATCCAGCAATAAAGTCCCGGCTGTGTTCACATTCTGATGAGACTGTTTTGATGCCAATTGTACAGTGGGATAATAATGAAGTTAATGACATGTAGCTGTTTGCATGTGATTTAAGACAACATGTTTGCGGTGCTGAGAAAGACTGGCACTCGTAATGAGTGACTCAGCTCTCGCTGTTTACAAAAGTTGGAGACATCGCGATCACAATTCACTGTGATAATTGCAGTGTATATCTTGCAATTGGGACATTAATCGAAATCTCTCAAGTTTTTGCATGCACTGTTTAAGTAAGACTGTTAAAGTGAATCTACTATACAATTCTAGCTTTACATCCAAATGCCTTTTAAAAGTTGAAACAACTTTCTGCTGCTGGGAAAGTTGCCTGCCAACTTCAATGACTCCAGCTGCAACTGCCAAAACACTGATTCACAATCTGACAAAACTGGATGATGACAAAAAGCACATTCTTAACTCAAAACAGTGTGCCGATGCTTGAGATAGAATTTCTCTCCTTTGTGGGATGGATGATAATAGGTGAAAACAAAGAAGCGGGGTGTAAAATGCTTCAGCTGAGCGTGATTACAGCTGTGGCCATCATTAGGCAGCCTCTTTAATGTAATTGATGGAGTGGATTCTCATAGCAGACCTCAATAGACTGGGCAGGGTCTCCTCGTTTATTTGGACTCATCTGCATTTGGTCTGTGTGTGTGTGTGTGTGTGTGTGTGTGTGTGTTTATGTCCGTATGTGCGCATGCAGGCATGAGGTAGAGCCAGAGTGTGCAATAATTACGACTTCACACTCTTCAGACACTTAGAGAAAAGAGCAAAACAAAGCGCAGTAATCAGTGTGTGTGTGTGTGTGTGTGTGTGTGTGTGTGTGTGTGTGTGTGGTTTGGTACATTCTAAGTGCAATTGTGCAAATGTGGTTTCAGTGTCTACGTGTGTTTGCACACACATGATTGTGCGAATGTGTGTGCAGCTACTGTGCGCAAGTGAGTCCCATAAGTGTGTGTGTGTGTGTGAGAGAGAGAAAGAGAGAGAGAGAGAAAGGGAGAGAGACTGTTTGCATTTGCTCAAGGATCCTGACCCTTCAGAAATGACACGTTTTCTCTATCTACCCCATCCTTTCCCCACACATTAGGTGCTTACAAAAGACAGAGCACTAATGCATCATCTAATTGGCCTAGGCTCCTGCCTCTGCCTCTCCCTCCATCACTCTATTAGCTCAGTAATTACCCATATGCCTCAGCGAGGCGGGCGTCCAGATAATGGCCGCCTCAAGGGCCCTTGAGCGCGGCAGAGAGGGGCCGCAGTCTGTCGCTGCGGGAACACAGCAAGCTCTCCAAACTATCCCAGCAGCGCACTGGGAAAAACACAATGGGGAAGGAGTTTGGCAACTTCGTCCTCTCCCCACCCTCTCTCAAAAAAAGAAAAAAGTTATGAGTTGAGGGAGGGGAGATGCAAATTGGATGTTGTCTATTTAGTTAATGTGCAGTTGTGTGTGTGAACCAGCCCCAGACACTTTTGCATTTCTTTGAAGGAGAGGTAGGGATATTTTACTCCAGCTCAGTATCCTTGCAATTATGTTCTCACAGAATTATACCACCTCATATTTTCTGTCGAATACCAATGTGCAATAAAATAGCGTTGAATACTGATTGGTCACTGTAATCGGTGCTGCTCTCCATATTGGCCTATACAATTCTTTTGTAGCACAGCTACACTGTAAAAGATCAGTGACAAAATCCTTCATCCTGTCCTGTTTAGAAATGCATTCCAAAATTCAGAAACTGAACTGAAGCTTCAGCAGTTTGAGTTTGCCAAATAGGATGTTATCTTCATCCTGGTAGGTGTGTGTACGTTTATTGCCAAACACAGTGCGACACACTTTCCTTCCCATCTAAACAACTCAATTTTACATCCTTTGAAAGTGGAAATCATAATTCTCCAATCTTCAATCTTCAGCCTCTTAATTGAAATCACATAATAGGACCAGCCGCCCTGATCCCATCCCCAAATGACACTTCCAAAAAGAGTCCAACAAAGAGCTTCTTAAATAATTCCCCTCGCTATCTGCCTCGTATAATATGGATTACAGTGCTTTCTCTCTCTTTCTCGCTCCACCTCCCACTCTTGCTCCCTCAATCTGGGATAAGGTTTCATCCCTCCACCCTACCCAAGGCAGATTTCGGGACACTCAAGCTGACCATGCATCATTATCTGTTTTTAAAATCAGATAAATATATATATAATGCATCCAGCAGTAATGCTAATATATGCCCTAAGAGGGTCTAAGGCTTCAGATCTGTGGACTTAATCTGGGTTTTGGGTAGGTATCTTCCCTTGGCCGTTCAGAGATTTGTGAGATCACTGTCAGTCCAGGGCCGGATGAATTATCATATTGCGTATTGTGTTAATCTGTTGGCATGCAGAATGTGGTGGACTAAGGTTCAAGTGGGAAGGATTACGGGAGATCTGAGCAAAGCTGATGCAGGCAGCCTTCTCAACAGCCATGCATGCGTTTGGGCCCCTCTGTGGGTTTTTTGCAAGGGACCACTGAAGCATGGTGTCGCTCTCTCTCTCTCTCCCTCTCCCTCATACACACAGACACACACAAATCGTCTTCATTCGACCCTCTACATTCCAGATAATTCCCCTCTTAAAATCTCCCCTCAGACCAACCACTGCGAGTGGACCCAAAATGCAAAAACCAGTGGCCGTGCCCACTCCACAAATCCCAAAAACCTTTTAGAGCTACTTGTCAGAGAGAAATCCATCTGGAGAGGATATCCACCATCCATTACTTAGAGACTAATGTCTAGTTTTAACTCAGCAGAATTTATTTACATCATGAAATCTAAATAAAGCACATTTTATGCCCTAAACTCACCCCAGTAATACCTTATTAAGATGCTTCTAACACAGAGCCTAAACATGGACAAGGTTTGTAACTTTGTTAATTGTTCGTTGTCAGTTCAATAACCCAGCACTTTGTGTCGGACTCTCCATGATTATCTCTGGAGAGTGATAAAATCACTTCAGGTAAATGAGTGATTGGACTGGAGGACCGCTGAAGTACAACTTAGCAGTCCTTTAGAAGCTTCTGTTTGCTAAATGGAGCCATGGAGTTGGAAGTATGAAGAGGCTGCAGGGGTCACAGGGGTCCATATGGACCAGCAATTGGACGACTCTTGGAGGGACGAGCAACCAATCACATCAATCATTATCTACAAATCCTCGACCTGGAGATCCAGCAGGAGGGCTGGGATTTCATTTCCACCAATCACTTGGCTTCAATGAAAGCTAATTGAACAATTCTAATCTCTCAAATCGTTTTATTTGGTTTAAGTTTTTCGGTGACAGAAATAACAGTGTTGGAGGTGCACTTGTCTTTATGGAAATGTAAGGAGAAAATCTCTTTCTGTGGAGGTCACCGTTGAGTCGTCCAGGACAAATGGACTGCTTAGGAAGGCACGAGACTAAAGATGGACAAGTTGCTTCAGCTCTTGCACCAAATTACATGAATAAAACAGGTAAAAAAAAAATAGTGATCACGTATTACTGTATGAATTTATATATAATATGCCCTCAGGAGAATCAGAGACTAATGAGTCCACTAACCAAGACGCTGAAATCAAACTCTTCGTTTGGGTCCCTACTCACAACCCTGTTTTATTACAGGCAGAATCTTCTAGGTCTTTCTGCCTGCGTTGATAAGGTTAATAGGCCTCTAATATGGTAATTGTCTAGTCAGGGAGGAAGGAGAGCAAAAAATTTGAATTAAGGAGTGAGTGGCTATTTCCCTCTCCTAGCTTCATTTGTACTCCGGCCTTTAAATGATCTTCCAGATATCAAGACTTCCAGAGCAGTTGTTTTGTCATATGTCCAATTAAAACAAGCGGACCTTCGGAGGAAGTCGCCGGGCTAATTTCTTTTTTACATTTATGATCCATGAGCAAGTAATAAGGACACTAATAATATCTGATTAGCAGTGACCACAGGACTCCTTGATTGTTTCTTGTTCGTTATTGTTTTCCATGTATGTAAAATAGGTTAAACTCTGATACTGATGTAGCTCCTCTGTTTCACTCTGTGGCTGCAGTTTGCTCTCCTCATGTTCTTTACTAAATGTTCTATAATTACCACCCATTATTGTTGCCCTGCTTTTTCCTAATACATTGTTTTTCTAAACAAATCTTGTGAAGAAAATGTTTTCAAAAGAAAAATTATCAAGCAGAATGAAGGTGGAATGGGAAACAAATACTTGTAAGTCTGGCGGAGAAGTTACAAAGAAAGACAAAAGCTTGATTAGCATTAATGTCAAACAATTACAGCAGGAGCATTCATAAAAGGAAGGATCTTATTAGCTGGAGAAAAGCAGAATGAGACGGACCATTTCTAGGCTTCTTAAGCCTCAGGATTACTCAACATTTGGTGGCAGAGAGGAACAATGTGGCTTTTAAAAACCCATTTTGGAGAGAAGCGTCTGGTTGACAATTATTTGCCTCTAAGCTGTTTAATAGGTGGTTGGGAAGAGGTCTTTAAGATCCTCATTCAGGACTAGCGATCTGGGCCGCGGCGTTTGAGGCATCTCAGTGTGTGTGTGTGTGTGTGTGTGTGTGTATGGGGGGTATGAGAAAGGTTTTAGGAAGAGCCTGACATAAGACAGAGAGAACGAACAGAGGGAGAGGGAGAGTTTTAAGCCTGCTAAGCAGATCAGCGTCTTTGTGTGCGGTCAACAGGGGCACTTGAAACTTTTCGAAAGCCGAAGCTAATTCTCCCCCTTTTTTATTGCGAGGAAACGAGGAAAAGACCGAAGAACGGCATTTATGAAATACTTACAAATCTTCTTTTTGTGCCTCTACACTTACTGAAATATTTTGCTGCAAAAATGTTACATATCAAGGGATACATGAAACTGTGGGATCAAGTAAATCTGAGATAGAAAACACAAACTGATGACTAATGTTATTCATTTTTAAATCTAAACGAACAGATAGAAAGTGTTAACTGTTTCTGACCCCTTTTGACTCCTTAAAGCAGCATGTTTGTGTTTACAGATTGATTCAAAAAAAAAAAAAGAAAAGAAACAGTCAATAATCTGTTTTCCCAAACGATTTTTAATCACCCTTTCAAATATTTGTGCCGTCGCCTGTGTGGAGTCGTGTCCTTTAGGATTTGAGATGGCCACAAACAACAGGAGAGAAAAAAAAAAGAAAAAAAGGCACCGCCAGAAAAAAGATCAACAAACAGGCGAAGCATAGAGACAGAACAGTTTGAGGATGAACGCTGCTAATCCTGACCTCGGCTAATGCTAATGCAAATGCATGTTTATCAAATATGTAATCGACATTAGTTAGAAAAACAAGGATCTGCCAGCACTCTGCTCTTTGTTCCGTGATTGTGGAAGAGGGAGATTAAGATGGGCTTTAGTGATGCTCAGATGGATGGAAGGAGAGAGGGATGGAGGGACAGCTGAATGCACTTATGCTCACTGTCAAGAAAAGAAGTGAACCTTTGCAGTTGAATCGGCTCCTCTTTTCATTTGAGCTGAGTGGAATTGCATCCAGCCGGTGTTGGCAACTTTGGCACCTGATTAGGATTTAGTTTTTTAGTTTAGTCTTTTGACAAAAATGTATATTAGTCATTTTATTTTTGTTCATTTCTGTCTAGTTATAGTCAGCAACAATTAAAGACTTTTTGGTCTAGTGTTCAACACTTAAATTTCTGCCTAATCTTTATGCATTTTTTATTTTTATGTAGTTTAAGCATTCTGGGGCTACAGCTGGCGCCACTTTTAAAGGAATGGTTCAACATTTTGACAGTATATAGGCTATGCTTCCTAGCGTAGAGTAAGGTGAGAGGATCGGTCCCAGCAGCGGCATGTTAGCTTGCCTTTGCATAAAGATTGGAAACAGGATGAAACAGCTAGCCTGACTCCAAAAGACAAAATCCACCTACCAGCACCTCTAAAGCTCACCAATTAAAAAACACTTTTGTTTGTTTAAGCCGTACAAAAGCCGAAATGTAAAAGCAACAATTCATAGTTTGAAACAAGCAAACACAGGACCTTCACCACCCAGGAGACCGCTGTTCATGTCCCGTGTGGAACCAAAAATCAGTGCCGATTTATTTTAACTTACGTACATTACTTAATGTGACGTATTCAACTTTGGTCACACACGTAACATGATCTTTATCTGAACCTCACCAAGTAGTTTTGTTGACAAAACCTAACCAAACTGCGACTTTTCACAATGTTAACCATGTATTATTATAGCATTGTTACCATGACGACAAAGGTCACTTGACTTCATCCTTTCCTGCACGTCCACTCATTAAAAGCACCGTTAAATTACACACGACAAGCTATTTATGTGCCATTGCATGAGATCACGTTGGGGGCGAGGATGTCTTTACTAATCAGGAGCATATTCTGAATTTTTCCATTGGACAGTCTTACACATTAGTGTCTTGTCTAGCAGTTCTTGTTTTCCAGTGTAACTCTTTAAATTTAGATTCAGTCTCTTTTTCATCATGTAAAAAAAGGCATTATTTGTTTAGCGCATGCATTGAACTAAAATTGTTTGCGACTGCGTGCACTTTAAACATATTTTACGTTACACGTCACACGTTGTCCTGTATTATGAAGGAAGGGGTTGGGGAGTGTTTAGGTGGTGTTGCAGGGCAGCTTTTGTGGTTAAATGTTTACACGATGACACAGGGGCACAACTCTCGCTAGTTTGCGCCTCCCTTGGGCACCCAGAGAAACAGAGGTAACCTATTTTCTTTGGCAAGGTTGAGCAGTCACACGGAGACTGTGTTTGTGTTGTTTGATTGCATTGCTCCTTTAGGCTGTCTTACCTTCCTGTCTTCATCTCTCCTTTCTCCAATTAAATATCCCCTCTTTCCTTTTTTTCTTTCTCAGCACAACACTTTCTCCTCTGCGATCTCTTTTCCTGCTCTTTCTTTCTCGTCTCCTTGTTTCCTTATTCCCTCTTGGCCTTCTCCTTCCTTCTCTCCCTCCATCCTTCTTCCCCTCCGTCCACAGGGATAAAGGAGAGTTCTTGCTGTGCTGTGTGTTTGCCTGCTTGGTTGCAGGGTTTGTTGTTAGCAAATGAGGTCATTAAAAGACACTCTGACCTAACCAAAGGCATTTGCTCTGCATGCTGTATTTTTTTATCCCCTTTTCCTCAGTATAAATATACACCTTTGATGGAACAGCCAGATGCTGGGATCATTAACATGTCATTATATCGCCCAACAAATTAGGGTGAAAAATTTCTTCCCATATTCCTTTCACCTCTCTAAGCATTAGATGCAGTGAGGTCTGCGTCACAGATACATATATATATATGCACAATCAGTGTCTATTCTTGTTCCTGCTAACACACTTTGTCACTTTCAGATGTTATCTCCTCCTTATTGCTATCCTTTCCTGACCTCTTCCCTTCTGCTTGATGTTGTGGTACATCTTGCTGCAGGATGACACCTCCAGCCGAGCATCAGGGCCTTTGGGTCCTCACTCTGTGGCACGGAGCCAGATCCCGGATGACACCTGTGAGCCTTGGCAGAGCTCCTGGTTTACAGTAGCCGTTAGCAGGCTTTTATGTCAAACAAAACACCAACACAATGTGTGCTCTCTCACTGTACCTCGACAATTCCCCACCCCCAAATGACTCCAGCCCACTTTCTCCTGCACTCATAGTGGTCGCAGCTCTTTCTGCAATCATATGCTACTGTAAACACTGCCAGTGAATCAGTCTTTTTCTCACCATGTCAACGGGTTTTAATTATCAGTGAATGTCAAGGATGTCTGCTGGGTCCACCTCATTTCTCTCAGAGCCAAATCCATTTCTTGTGTTGTGTAACATCGTCCCCCATTGTCCAAGCACACTCATAAACATACTTCATACGCAGTATCTCTGAAGTGTATTCCATTGTTCCTCAAGTGGGGAGACGAGTGTTGCTGCTCTCCAATTGGACATTGGCGCATCTCCTGAAACAATACGGTTCCCCCACACCACATCACTCACATGCGTTTAAAAACGCCAGACCTTGACCACTTACGCCTGGAAAGAAAATTAACTGAGCACAAAGCGGGAGCTCTTGTCTACACCCTAAAACACATCATAGCACTCTTGTCATTGCAAGTGGAGGGTCTATTATAAACAATTATTTTAGCCCTTCACGGACAGTTTGGTCTTTGTGATGCATTGTGTTTTGGAGTGAAGAAGTATAGGCAGTAATCAATGGAGGAGCCGTACGGTCAAGGTAAGGCTGATCTAAACATACGTACGTGGGGGGGGGAAGGAGGGCTGCTGTGAGTAAGAGACTCATGTATGATGTACGCATATTAAGGGTGAGTATACCACAGCGAATACGTGTTTCTAATTGGCTGGCAGGTATCCATTAAAAACACAAATCTTCAAACAATGTTCTGGCAACAGTTGTGTACAAGATATATTTCATTTCAGGTAACCATAGCAACAGTGCTTGGCGCTACATCACCAGTTAATTCTCACAGGTTAAACATACATAACCATGGATTACAATGACACCAAGAAAATGTTTGAACTATTTGAAGTGATCTTCTCTTTTTGTTTGTGTTAAGCGGCCGTGGTATAAGCATTATAATACACTGCAGGGTGTCCTGATATAACAAATAATGCACTTGGTGCAGGAAACCGCTACATATAGATCTGTACGCATATACAATACATGCTATAAGGACATGGGTGAGATTATGTACATGTCTTTCACACACACACACACACACACACACACACACACACACACACTTGTCCGATGCTTCAGTTTCATCCAAACTACATATAGTATACTATGGTAGAAGTCTCTACTGTTTTTGTATATTTTGTTGTCTCTGTTATCTACAAAACATAAGAGAAGAATTATTAAGAACTGTTAACTGGTCAATTTAATAACGATGACAAATAAAATACTGCTCAAGAATGGATTATTTGGTCACAGGGAAGAGAGATGAGGCGTTTACTGTCAGTTTTAATAATTTCAATATTATAAACCAGCATGTGCCTCAGTGGTAATCTGCATTTTGTTGGCAGAGCAAGAAGTCTGATTTCACTTTTTAAACAGCTGTTACATTTCTTTTGTCAAATTTAAATGATATCCACTTTGATCAGTCCGGATAGGAGATATCACTACAAAGTACAAAGTAACCACATAATAGAAGGGGCTCAAGCATAGCAGAGTTTGAGGAAGGAAGCATAAGGGCGTGATAGAAATATGGAAAGAGAAAGAAGGACAGAGATAAGAGACAAAAAGCGAGAAAGAGAGGTGTGAGACGTGTGGGTGGACACTGGGCATGGTGGCAATAGGCACAGGGGCTTAATGAGAGGTGAGCCAGAGGAGAAACAGAGCAAGGACAGACAGAGAAGGTAGCAGGGAGAGGGAGAGGTGAGAAGGAGGGAGTGAGTGATAGATGGTGCAGCAGGAGAGGGGGGATAGAGGAAGAGAGGGAGGATGGGACTTTGGAAAACAGAAGCAGTAAACAAAAAGCCAAGAATAGAGTCCAGGTGTGAAAAGTGTAGAAACAGGTGAGAGGGACAGGGATAGAGAGGACGGGATAGAGGAGAAAACTGAAGGAAGAGGGAGGCAGGGTCAGCGGGAGTCGTCCTCCAAGTTAAAGCCGTGCATCAGACTGAAGGATGGCAAAGAGGGTTATACATGTGGATTTTCATTTTCTATTTTTCTCCATGTACCGTATAACCAAAATAAAACTACTTATATGACACATATATGCAGTGTTACAAAATATCTTACAAATGACAAGATTTATTAAATAACTGAAACAAAGGCAATGGAGAGGCTGAGCAGGAAGCAATTATGTAAGTTACAACAAGACACAATATGCCTACGTCAGCTAAACTAGTCTGAGGATTTATGTAGACCTACTGTAGCATTGCATGAGATTAAAAGTAATCTTTTCAAAAAGTGCCTCCTATTTCGATACCTTTAATAGTTTTTCTCTCTTACTACAACTCGGACCCTTCACCTCCAATATACATGTAAAAAATAAGGTTAAGAGCATGGTAACATCTGAAAGGGGCACTGCAAAAATCATCTGCACCTCTTCATGTTGGTCAGTATCTTTCTATTTTCTGTGTGCTACTTACTCCTCCCTGGTATTTTGTTATTGGGGTTGTACATCATTTCATTCATTTTGGTTGGTAGCAAGGTCTTTAGCTTGTTCACAAACTGTACAATAAGTTCACACAGTTCGTTTGACTGATGTATTTTTACTTCTGTCTCATAGCTGTCTGCAAACTATTTATACAGTATGGAAGCTACGATAGATTCCTCCATTTTGGTCTCTCTGTAAGCTCAAACGTGAGCACTGTTAAGAGGCGTTATTGGTCAACGTCAGATATTCACAGGTCAAAGTTCACACAACTAGAACTTGATGCTAAAAATGCGCATGAATTTACTCTTCCCCCACAAGCCAAAAAAGCTGATCGTGGTGATTCCATTGTAATAAATTGATTTCAGCATGAACCGAATATTTTAAACCTAAATAAAGACCCTTGAAGAATGCTGATAATGTTATCATTATTGGGATTTGGGGAACATGAATACAGACGTTTCAGGCAGAGAAAATTAACAGAAAAAAAACACAAAGAACCCCACTCCTCAGACACAAAGGAAAATGGGAAAAGGACATACAGGAACATGGCTCTGTCCCAACTTGTGAAGGAGTTTGGGACAGCACCGCGCCCCCACCCCCTCCACCATCCCCCTATAAAGGTGATGTATGACCAGGGGATGGATGTGCCCTTGTCAGAGCACTGTGTCTAAAAATGCTGATGGATGGAGGGATGGAGAGGAGAAGGCGAAGGAGGAGAAAGAATGCAGGTGATGGGGAGATGACAATGATGGAGCATGGGTGTACCACACTGCCACATCTCAGACAGCTGTTTAGCGACGGGGGCTAACACTCTAAGCGTGTGTGTCTGTCGGTGTGTGTGTGGAGGGTGTAGGGGACAGGGGACACATATGTGGAGGAGGCTGCAGAGTACTTCCGCAAGATAGGTGAAAAAAACGCTTGTGTATTTATAGAAGGGTGAACATAAAGGAGGTAGCACAGAACTCAAAAGAGAAACTTCCTCATCATTCCACTGTACGCGAGTCTCTATTCTGTGTTAGCAGCTTGTCAAAATCTGTTGCCTTTGGGTGCTGAAGAGAGGCAGCATCTCCTCTCTCTGTATCTCATGTCCTTCAAGGCCTGGCTGTAGCCTCCAGGCAAGCCTCGGGCTCCAAGGCTTCCCTCCGTGTGGCAGGATACCAGATCGGACTCAAACACACACAGCTGTGGCCCAGGGGCCTTCACTCCTCCAGGAGAGTGACACTCAAGACTCCCCAGAGCCGTATTTAAGTGCAACAGTAAGTGATTATGTGTGTGTATCAACTATATCTGTGTGTTTGTGTGTGCAACTTTTAGCCCGCAGCCAGCAGGTATTCAAGGGCCCTTTCAAATTAGAAACAGGAAGGGGGTGGGATCAGCCGATTCCCCTCAGAGCCCGGTGGGTTTCCAAGCAAGGACTCTGGGAATATCAGGAATATATGTCACAGTGGAACACAGCAGAACATCGCAGCAGCAGTCATTAATCACACAGCTTGTCCTGCTCATCATACACTGGCCACAGGTTAGACCATTCAGTTTTACTTGAATATTAAACAGCAGAATAGAACAAGTAGGCCGCCACTAAACTGGAGCAATCAGGTTTAAGTAACAAATATCTGCTCTGTTCAACAGTCCATGAGCAAGGCCCTGAATCCACATTAGTTACAGAGATGCTGTTCTGTAACCTCTGACCTCCACAAAACATTTAAAGGAAGTTTTTGTTTTGGTTAGCCATCAAGTTTAATTCAAATAGCTAATCCATAGCCAATGTCTTTACTTTCAGTGAAACTTAAAGACAAACTCCGAAATGTTTTAGGTAAAATTTGATTTATTTAATATTTATGTGTTTCCTAAATCTCTACACTGGAGGTGGAGGAGTACAAAGTTTGCATATGACCCACAGTCAGAAAGGCCATAATTATGAGAAGAAGACCGAGGTTGAACAATATTGGAATTTTCCTACAAATGTATCATGTTGTTTTTAGAAGTACTGTATACAATTTCTCTTTGTCCCATTATTTGCTGGTGAACAAGGAATAACCTCTGCATGGCCGAGTTGCCGAGTATATTTCCTTTCCTTTCTCTCACTTCTCCCCTCCCTGCTTCCTTCCCTCCTTGTTTCCTACAGTATCAGGGTCTGTCCTTAGGAGCAAATGACAACGGTCCACAAGAGCAGCAAAGAACACTTATCGTACAGTGACTCAAGGTCCACTTATTTCAACCGGTCTTCAGCATATGGAGTTTACTCTGTTGTCATAGAGATAGTTCATCATCACATGACCTAAGTGTGGAACTTCAGTCACATGATAACAACAAGTGGACCTTGAGTTAAAGATTGCTGGTCAAACTACAGTCTTTACGGTCAAGAATGAACTTTTAAACTCCTACAACATACTGAAGATTTTATTCCACTGTCTAATATAGATTTCACAGATTTTGGGGAAATTGGGAAAATAATTTACAAATAAGTATATTTTTAACCAAGGAAGCTTTACTTACAGAACTAGTGTGTTGATTAACTAAATCAAATGGCACACATGGGGAAAATGGGGGAAGTTGAATCTAGGACTGGAAGAGCAGGAGATGAAGTGAGGGGTGTGTTGAGAAGAGGAGGGGCGAGGGAGAGGTCTGGCTTGGGACAGTGAACTGGAAGTGTGTGTGTGTGTGTGTGTGTGTGTGGACATGCGTACAATGTGTGTGTACAAAATGCACTTGTGACACAGAGCATATTGACAAGCAGGGCTGATGCCCCTGAGAAAACCTTCAGAATTCAATCACATTGATTCCCACAGAGGAGTGGAGGACACTGCCTCTGGTCCATACCCTGAGTCATTACACACACACATGTACACACACACAGATGTACAGTACAGTAGGGGGGCACATTACTTGATGTCACAAATTCAGCATAAAAAAGGAATTTTTTGCATATTTTCAAAATAAAGTGAACATTTTCAATCAAACTGTCTGCAAATGTTTTACACAAGAAAAAGAAACATTATCTCTTTTTTTCAACCCTTCACAGAACCACCCCCTCTGTCCCTTTGTGTAAGTATCTCTGATCGGGTGTTTGCATCCACACGAGTCAGCTCATACATGCATGTGTGCACATTGTGTGTGAGAGAGAGAGAAATGAGGAGGAGGAAGAGCTTATGGAGGGTGTTGAAGGGGTGGTGGTAGTGTTTGGGGTGGGTGGGGGATGGATGGGTGGCACAGAGTCCATGTGTTGTATGACCTTGGTCACTGCTGAGGGGACCTAGTTTCTTGCCAAGCCAATCAATAAGCTAAACAGGCGGAGGATGGCTATTTGGAGCATGGGAAGCCAAACTCAAATACTGATAGGTTATCTGTCTGTCCCAGCACCACTTCTGTGCAAATATTGGACCAGCACATTTTTCACGGTGACTTGCATTTGAAAAAAAGAAAGAGAGTCAGAGAGGAGTGAGAGGGGGCGTCGAGAACAGACATGGTTCAGTGGATGTGTTGCAGAGGGCAAAATCTCCCTTCTGCCTCCATGTCTCTCTCAGACCCCCTCTTCCTCTTCTTACCCCCTAAACCTTCAACCAACAAGTGCATCTCTCCTCACTCGGCTGGGGACCCTTTACTTGTCATATTCTGCCTCCAGTAAAATCATATATTCCCTCCAACATATTTTATCCTATTTTAATCCTTCTGTAAAGCATTTTGATTTGCTCTTGTATGAGATTGTGCTCTACAAATAAACTTGAAGTTGAATTTGCCACTTTCTAAAAAGGCACCCTTGATACAGAGTTTATAATATTGTAAACAAATACATAATTGTTTACTCATTAAGTAATACTTTATAGATCAGTTATTGTATAAGCAATTAATAAGAAGAGCCACTTGATTGTGAAAAACCTCAAATTGGTGTTTATCCTCCTCCAGTATGACACTTGATTATAAATGTTGATAGTTAATTGATAAAGGGTTCTTAAAATAAACTAAATCTGCATTTGAAACTGTTAAGTAGATTCTCTATAGATTTATTTTGAGAAGGTAAGTGGTCGAATGGTCCTTAGCCTGATACCTATTTTGTTTTTCTTTGTATAGAAATTGCTGAAAATATTGGCTATGTAACAGCAAATCAGCAATATGGAACCAGAATAAGTTCTTTCTGATGAACTACATAGTTAAGAAGACAAAGTATGTATCATGCTTGATGACATTAAACACCAGCCAAAGAGATTTTTCACAACATGGCAGCCCAAACGTTGTTTTTACTAATGACTTATATCTGATCTGTAATGCTTGAGTAAACAATTAATTAACCATTAATAAAGCCATAATTATAATGTATAAAACCTTGATAAATGTGACTAATTAGAAAGTGGCAGCAAGATATCTATATATGTTTTCATAACTTCAATCTTTGACACTCTATTCATTCATTGAGTGGTTACAGGCGTAATGAGGGAGCTGGATGTCGCTGTGCAAATTCTTAAGTGTGTGATTGAAGCCTTGTTTCTAATCATGTAGACATAATAAATAAAAATTAATTATACATTATGCAGATAGTGTGCCTTGTATTTTGGGGCAACTCCATTTCCTGTCTTGTGGACAAACTGTAAATCTAAAGTCAGTGTAGAAAAATTTATATTCATCCATTCATTTTCTTCCACTTATCCAGGTCCAGGTCACGGTGGCAGCAGGCTAAGCAGGGTTGTCCAGCTGTCCCTCTCCCCGGCAACACTTTCCAGCTCACTCCTGGGGGACCCCAAGGAGTTCCCAGGCCAGATGAGATATATAATCCCTCCAGCGTGTTCTGGGTCTACCCCAGGGCCTCTAACCAGTTGGACATGCCCGAAAAACCTCTAAAGGAAGGTATCCAGGGGTCATCCTAATCAGATACCGGAACCACTTCAACTGGATTCTTTCAATCCAAAGGAGCATCAGATAAATCAAAAGCTTTGCCTTCCGGCTCACCTCCCTCTTAACCACAACGGCCCGGTACAACACCTGCATTACTGCTGATGCTGCACCAATCCGCCTGTCCATCTCACTCTCTATTGTACCCTCACTCATGAACAAGACACAGAGATACTTGAACTCCTTCATCTGGGGCAGTATTCCAACCCAAAGTGGGAAATCCATTCATTTTCCAGCAGAGAACCATTCCTTTCTCATCCCAACCACTTCACACTTGGCTGCAAACAGCCCCAGTGCAAAGAGCAGAGATGCAATTCTGAGGTTTGAGATCCTGTCCATGAAACGGTGACAAGGGGCAACCCTGGCGACCACCCACTGAAAACCCACTTTGGTTATATAGGGAACGGATGGCTTGTAGCAGCAACCACAGTACCCCATACTCCTGCAGTACCACAGGACCCCGCAGGGGACACGGTCAATAGCCTTCTCCAGGTCGACAAAACATATATAGACTGGATGGGCAATCTCCCATGAACCCCTCAGCAACCCTGCAAGGGTAACCAGCACCAGCTCCGGCTCTTTCTGCACCAGAGAGGTGACGTCCCATGTCCCTAAAGCCAGTCTGTGCCCCCGAGGGTTGGCACGCCCAGGTCCCCACCATCACCTGCTGCCTGGCTTGCAATGCACCCAACCCCAATGCCTATCCCTGTAGGTAGTGCGCTAATTACACATTTTTTAGATGACAATGAGACAACAAGCTGAGCTCAGGAATATAGATCGATGAGTTAGTGAGTGAACAAGCAAGTTTGCTCGGGTGGGAGTGTGTTATAGTGTGTGTGAGACAGAGACAATGGTGTATCTCTAAGTGATCTGTAGATGATGGCAGCTGGATCTGATCAATAATAAATGAGTGACACATGCCATGAGTGACTGTATCCCAACCACTCAGGAGAGACACCAGACAGTACAATTGGGGCTGTGTGTGTGTGTGTGTGTACAAATGTGTGAAGGCAACAGTGAGACCCCTTCGAGACGATTCAAAGTTCAGAGAAAGAGAGTAAAAGTAATAGAGGGATACACACATGGATGGAGGGAAGAAGGGGAAGGTGAGGGGGAGAGTGCAGAGCTTTTCCCATCAGGTGTAGAAGTCAAAGCCAGCTCGCGTTGGTACAGTGGAGACTGGAACGATGACTTCAAGAGCAGCGCACAGCAAAACCACATTAATTATTAGAGAGGAGCGATCAAAGCACAACTGTGACATGAAATAAATGAATTAAAGCTGGAAAAAATATCGCCATCTGGATGACGCGTTTCACATCCCAGAAACAACTCACCGCTCAGATGCCTGCCTTTGTTTTTTCCCCCTTTTTTCCTGTGTTTGCTTGTCATTTGAATATTTCTACAATATGTAGGCTGAACTAGATTCATCCATTCCTCTTATTTATTTGTCTAATTTTTTGAAATTGTTATACTGCCTGATGGTTTCATGGATAAAATACATTTTCTGAAATTTAAGTACAAATCTGGAGTAAGGAATGTTTATCATAGCTTAGGATTAATACTGGAATCTTGGCTCTGTCCAATGTTGAAAAACATGTCTACCTCCACCTCTAAAGCTGACTTATCTGTTTTATCTTACTATACCAGGACAGTTTATGGTTTTAGGGCCGGTTATTTGCTGTGTTATTTGCTTTTTGCAGAAACAGATTTTCTATCCACCCAAAACTGCAGCATCTCTGTCTATATGTTGCCAGATATGCTGAATGCGCACAGGTTCTAGTCTCTGTATAGGAATGATTGTACCAAACCTGGCAGCCAATCTGTGACTACAAGACTGTGGGAAGCTGGCTGTTGATTGCCAGACACAGAAATAAGTAATAGTTATGTGTAGGTCCACACATTTGCGAATTGTTCAACATTTTGGGAAATATGCTGATTTGCTTTTCTTTCCCAGAGTTACATGAGAAGCTTGATACCAATGTCATGTCTATGTATTAAGTACAGAGCTAAAACCTGAAGGCCACTAGCCTTGCTTAACATAAAGATTAGAAGCAGGAGGAATCCGCTAGCAAAGCTCAATCCAAAGGTCAAATATCTGCCAACCAACCGTGTAAAGCTCACTAATTAACATCTGTCTAGTTTGTTTAATATATACAGAAGGTAAGCTAAGCTAGTTGCCTCCAGGCTCCAGGTCCGTACTTAACAACCTCTTATCTTACTTAGAAAGAAAACAAGTGTATTTTCCATAAACTATTGGTTTAAATAATTTATTGTTGTCATTAAGACCATAAAGTGCTGGTGGAGACTACAGTCCAGTGGAGGCATGTGATTACAGATTGTGTGTGTTTGGTAACAGAGATGGCCCCTTTTTTTCTGTCTGTCTGCAGCTCTGGCCGGCTGAACTGGTGTGATGTTGTCTTCCTGTTTCAGCTCCTCCACTTGGGTCTGGCTGCCGTCCCTCATCTCTCTCTTTCCAACTATCTCACTCGCTTCCTATCTCACTTTCTCCCTCCCTTTCCATTTCTCTCTTTCTCTCTCACTGACACTGGGCACTGCTCCCCTCCCTGACCATCTGGGCCTCTCTTCCACGAAAGTGTCTGTGTGTGCGTGCACACACAGACAGGCATGCGTGAGCGAGAGTTTGAGAGCAGTTTCTCCTCAAGAGGGCATATATGTGTATATCTATGTTTGTGTGTTTGTGTTTTGATGTGTGTGTGTGTGTGTGTGTGTGTGTGTGTGTGTGTGTGTGTTTGTGTCAGTAGAAGGGTCTTCCTTCGCCAGGTGGACAGCTGCTACTTAGTAGCCTTACAGCCCAGCCAGCAAAGTCAGGGAGAGTGAGCTGGCGGACTTAACCCTTTATATTCCAAATCAATACTGAACATGGACATGTGTGCGTGTGTGTGTGTGTGTGTGTGTGTGTGTTTGTGTAGCATTATTATTGTGCATGCTGATGTGTCTTGTCAGTATTATTTAACTCACTAATACTTCATACCTGTGTATTGCTGTATGCACAGTTTATAGGCATGTAAATACACAAACGTTTCAGTGTT
Source organism: Gadopsis marmoratus (assembly GCA_036023855.1). Taxonomy (NCBI): domain Eukaryota; kingdom Metazoa; phylum Chordata; class Actinopteri; order Centrarchiformes; family Percichthyidae; genus Gadopsis; species Gadopsis marmoratus. Next base: position 51,390 of record JAVQJF010049691.1, read on the forward strand.
TTTTTGCATTTATGTGTGGATGTGTCATTGTCTTGTAAATACTGTATTATACTATATATATGTAGTATATACTGTCTTTTTGTGGTAGCTAGAAACTAAATTAGATTTATTTTCATTTCTTGTAGGTGTTAGAAATGATGCTTAAATAAGAAAATAAGACTGGTCTGCTGCAGCATTTTCCTATAACTCAATACCTCAAAAGGTAATCTAATCCTAATGTAAAGTAACTCAGAACTCACCAACATTATTGTTAAGCATACCATATACATGAAGAGCGGCTGCTGCTGTGTGATGCACATATATCATCACTCGCTGTGTGTGTGTGTGCGTGTGTGCTTATACATCGCGTACAATACATCTCTGCGTTTGTGAGCCTGGCAGTCAGATTTAATACTCTTATCCATCCCGGCGGTCCTGTCTTTGTCTGGCCCTTAAATGGAGGTTTAGTCTCTGCAGCATCGGCCTGACTGGATGAGCTTAATCAAACCATTAGAGTCCTGAGCCCTGAGAACATCTCACCACCTCCTACAGAGATCTGCTTTAAGACATGGTGGCAGTAGTAAACACTCAAACCTCTGGATTAGGTCGGCTCTCAGCGACTTAGTGGTGTTCCCCTCACTTTCTCTCTCTCTGCTCTCTGTCGGGCGTTATCTGTCTGACGGACTAAAAGCACTTTCTTTAGAGGCCTTTAAGTCCTAAAGTATATGCAAGCAAGCGAATGCAAATGAGCAGGAGACACATTCGTACAGCATTGGACTTTTTCACAGATCAGTGAAGGATTATTGAAAGCAACACTTTATTTCAAATATGTACATAAACCTTTCAACCACCGAGTAGAAAACCTGGTGGGTTCTTCACCAGCAAACTAGACTCAGTAAATCAGACTTGAGTCATGCTACGTTGCAGGGAGTGGGATGTGCAGGTGTTTCCGGACATGCATTGGACAACTTGTGCTATTGACCTCGATTTATCCCAAAAAACTACACCCATGCCCTTGAACATAGAAAATTCCCCCTCTCCAAAGATTTGGAACTTGTGTATGGCATTCACACAGCGAGTCCCCCTGAGAGTGATCTCTGCCCTGGTTTTCCACAGGCTCTATCCTTAATTGATTTCACATGCGACAACTGTGGACTGTTTTTCTGAAGTGTTCCTCTATGGCCAGTGTGCAAATGACGAGCAGTGACAATGCCGGATTTGTCCCTGGCCTCTTCTCTTGGCTGCTTGTGTTTCAGTGTTCTTGCTTTGATAAGCAGTATCGGAACGCATTCTTCCTTCCCCCCCCCAGAGGATGATGGGTATTAGTGTTTTCTGAAGAGTCTGGAGTCCACTTCCTCCGCAGCCTTCGTCCAAAGGAGACAAGCATATCAAAATACTTCCCCTCAGTCCAGCTGATGCGCCATGTTAAAAGATTAGAAACAGTGGCTTAATTTGAAGGCAGAGCTTTGGAAATATCAAGAAGAGGCCATCATCCCCTGTGTTCAGTTTGTAGGAAGTGGATAGAGATATCCCCCATTGTAAATCTTTCACTGTGACATTTGTTTGTAAAAAAAAATAAGGGGGGGGGGGAAAGAAAGAAATAGGACATATCCTAAAGCCTTTCTCTGTTGTAGGAATTAAACCAACGCAAAAAAAGGGATAAAATCGGCTTAGACTGTTGAGACAAGTACATCTAAGAGAATGCACAAAAGGAGGGGTGTAAACGGCGGATTCTTCCCAGCTAAAAACTTATCAAGCACAGGCTTTGTGCTCAATCCATTTAAGTGAGTCCCTAACACGCCCCTATTGTATGCCTTTAATGGTCGAAAAGTGACTTGTGCAGGGCTATCGCCTCTTCATGGGGATTACAGCTAAGTGCTTAAGTTGTAGTGAAACCCGGATTTACTGATGGCAAAGAGAAAAGGGAGAGGGCGGGAGGGCAGGAAAAGGACCCTTACCAAGGATTTGTGTCAGGATCACACTGTTCCCCTCGTCTGTCTGTGGCAGAGTCGAGAGAGGACAACTGGTGCTCGCATACGAGCCAGCACGCAGACACACACACAACTAACAATGCTTTTGCACAACATCCTTTTACAGTGCGTGTCTGTATTCTCCTTGTGATCCCTTTCCGCCTGTCTCTCTCTCGCTCACTCTTCCTCTCTTGCTCCCGCTCACTCTCATCCCGTGTTTTAATTAATTTCTAGCTGTGCTGCCGTATGAGACTTGGCCATGGAAGTGTCTGCTCCTGCAATTTCGGTCCTCATCCCCTGCGGCTGCCAGAAAATGACTCAATGCACCTTCCGCGTTTCAAGAAGGAGAGGTAAACAAGGCCAGCAGAAAAAAACTAAAAAGATAGAGAGAGAAACTGTACACATCAATTAGGCTTAATGATTTTTAAAGGTGCTGTGAAAGATGAGAACCATTTCTCATTGACTGAATTCAACTTTCCAATCAGCTGTTGCCAAAGTTCAGAAACTTTAGTACAGCATTTCACTAAAACTGAGAGACTTTGCGAAGGCCAGGGTATGCTTGAAAACAATCGGCTCATGCAAGTGTTGTCTGACCAAAGGCAAAAGTGTTCATAGCTGTTCCGAAAGGTCACACTGGAAGGCGGGGTTTAATGCCTGCTGCCACAGGGGGAGGCGAGAACGGATAATCGCTTAAAATAACGGCGGATGCTTTAAGACAGAATTTTCCTCAAAAGCATTCACGGTGTTGCACTCAGCTGTACACAGAAAAATGAGAGAAGTAGTTGTGTGAGGAGTGAAAAAGGCGGCTTGGGAAAGAATTTGCCTTAAGGGGCCAGTGTACTCTATCGGAAGTGCTTGTTGGACAGCCAAACAGCTTCAGAAACCGCAATTTATTTGAAGCGTACTGACTCTTTGAGAAATTACTAGATAAGTAAAAGAACCCTGGATCCTACACTTTCTTTGAAGTGTGATAGTGCCTGTTCTCTGTCTTTATCCCCAAACACTTGAGACTTTCTTAGACCTTAGAAAACTTAGATCCACAGAAGATATTATGCAGCTGTGTACGCAGGCTGCGTAGTTCTCCCTTTAGCAAGTAAATTGACTTTGACATGTATAATCAGTAGAGTGCCCCTTTCATTAGATTAAATAACTGGGTTTAAACAGGGAGCACAGCGTGTTATGTGCGTTTTCAACACAGGAAGTGGATGCTTGTCATCCACGTTCGCCAACGGAAAAGCCGTGAAAGCACTGTCACTTTCAGACACGAGTGATATGATACTCACTCGTTTCAAAAGGAAGAGATCACGATGACACGGATGACAGACGAGTGTGCAAGTGTCAGGGAGAGAGCGATTCTCCTTGAACATTGTGTGTTTGTGTGTCTGTTCCCTGAGCTAACAAACTGTATGAAGGTAAACTGGGGAGCACCTGCCCCTATTGTCACGCTCTCACCCACCCACACTCACACACCTTTCCCTTGAGCACACAACACCCAATACTGAGTAAAGATGAAGAAAGGGCCAAGCCCTGCATGAGGCAAAGGGCGCCTATTCAAATAAAGACGGTAAACCCTCTGTCTTTTCTCTCACTAAGCCTTGATATGTTCCTCAAAGCTACTGAGGCCCATTGTGTGTCTCTACCTTTGTTGTCTTCTGTTTAAGCAGGCTGATGATTATAATAATGATGATGATGATGGTAATGATGACAGCGATGGCAGTGGCTTAAGGAGAAGCAGCTGCCGAGGGGTTGAGAGAGGCACAGACAATCGGCCTGTTTACTCAAGAAAAGGTACACTTTAGATGTTCAAAGTGACTGCTACTGAATGGCAACTGACGTGTATGTGTGTGTGTGTGTGTGTGTGTGTGTGTGTGTGTGCAGCAACAGCAGTGCCTTCAGGCCCATCTTGCACAGTCTGCAATTATCGCTCCAGGTTCCTTGATTTCACTTCACCTTTCTGTTTGCCATTTCATTTGGGGTTTTATGTGCATATTATATCATCATAATAATGCTCTGTGACATGAAATTCGGTAAGTAAACAAGACTAAGTGGATTAAATACCTCAATGCATATCTATAAATCAAAGGAATAGTTTAGTTTCTGGGGAATTGCGCTAACACCCATGCGACATGGATGTCTTTTTTATGTCTTTGCATGTACATGAAAGGTAGCTTGACAAGTGAGATTAGATGTTTAGTTAAATTATAGTTTGCAATTCTTCCTGAAGAGGTTTGAAGAGATTGTTTTTTTGCCCCTTGGGGGCAGCGGAACAAACTGTAAAAATGGACATATTTTCACCTTATAAAATTGATATATTGAATATCTTAGCAAACACCAATCCAGCTGACATGGAGCAACATTAGCATTCATTTTTTGTTGCATTTCTGTCTAATCCCCTTTGAGTTCTGTCTTGATCTCCTGAGGGAAATATCTGGCTCCACTATGTTCACCAACTCATTGCTAACTCAGCCAGAAAACCTCTGCCATCTGCGATTGCATGGAAACGAGGATGATTGAGCACTGAGGGTGAATTAAAACAGTTGCTGTACAAACCAAAACAATGAGCTGAAAGACACTGAAATGCCCCTAGAAGCTGAGGGGAACTGCAGTGCCGGGTGATTCATCACTGCAAGCAACACCTTTGAAATGACATGTAGTCATTAAGTCTGCATAATATAATTATGTAAAATATTTCAATTACAGCCTATGGTTACTTGTGGAGATGTTTGATGAAATAATGAATAAAACTAAACGCAGTAACTTCTATAGACACACATATGTTTTTATAGTATTGTAGTTTGCAACATTCTCACTACAAATGTTAATATCACACTGGCTAACAAAGACACATACATTATGTAACACAGCTACATGCCATTAAAGTGGCTGCATTTAAAAGAATGCTGTGCAAAAGAGCTGTACCTTTTGTATATAACTAGGTCAATGTAATCTTAATCTTATGCCGCCTAAAACACTTGTCAAACCAGTGTTTCTTCTACATTTGTGGTGGCACGACCTGCCCTTCCATCTTTCAGCCTGTTTCCAGGATTTGCTGACCCCTCACTGTGGCGACAGTGATATTTTTCGCCCTACTTAAGCTCCAGATGCTGAGAGGCTCCTTGTACTGGCACTGCTGCAAGAGGGCCAAAGAGGTTAATGCACCCAGGGAGGGAGACGCAACCAGATGTTGGCCTTCTAATGTTTAAAACCTCCTCCCCTCCATCCCTGCTACTATCTATCCTATTCTCTCTCCCTCCCTCCTCCCATCAAAGAAAGAAAGCCCAGGCAATTAAAAGCGCTCAAATGGTGAAACATCTGCTGGGAGCATTTCAGTGCGGCCAAGAGCATCTTAAGTCCTCCTGAGCAACAACATGAGGCCATTTTCTGGGTAGGGGCGACGGGGACTTAGAAAGACATAAGAGGAGATAATGGCTGGATGGAGGACTTGGGGGCTGCAAATGCACAATCAGGAGGTCCACACGGATATGGGGATAGGAAGGGAAGGACAGGGCAGCGGGAAGGGGGGAGGAGGAGGGTCTAGGAGGCCAGAGGAAAGTGGTTTGGTAAACAATGCCTCCGCATTAGCATGATAATCTGAAACATGCCTTTATTTAGATGAATATGTAGGTTATACTGGGGGAGGAGCTGTGCAAGTATCTGTGTTTCTGTGTGCAGGAGTTGCTGAGCTTCTTTGTGTGTGTGTGTGTGTGTGTGTGTGTGTGTGTGTGTGTGTGTGTGTGTGTGTGCGTGTGTGTGCGTGCGTGTGCGTGCGTGTGCGTGCGTGTGCACATGTATATGTTTCAATAAATGTACAATGGAGCTGTTGTCCATGGATACGTGGACATTCAGTCACAACACAGTAGTCACAGTCTGAATTCTAAGAAGCTTATAGCAGGCCAATACAGCCTTTCTACATCACTCACTGTTTTACCTTTCAACATTTATGAAAACTGTGACTGACTTGAAAGGCCCCCAGTGTGGTGACAAACCTGGATTATAGCAAGACTATGTACCATTTGAAATTAATTCATTAGCAGTAAAATGCACCCTTTCACTCAATTGAGCACACTCAGAGGTTTGGCCTCTAAACCTCACTTGACCAGTAGCTTATGGTGGCTAATTTTAGCTGATATTAGCAAAGAGTTGGATAGATATTGCTGTGTAACTGACATTACCAGAGTCAGTGTGCAGACTCTATGACTCTCATCTACTTGTGCTACTCTTACACAACATTTAGCATGTCAAAGACAAACACTTTAACGGGATTATCACTCAAGTAACAGTAGATGTAGACGCACCGTACTCTAACAGGAGACATGTTTCTTGTAATTATCACATTGGCCACATTGCCCTCAGAAGACGTTACGTAGTCTTGATTTAATAATTATAAGTTAAGAACCTGCTGTTGATTAAAGCTATCGTGTGTAATGCAAAAACCAATGTGACAAAACCCGACTCAAAAGTGGAATTCTAAAACCCCAAATCCTTCTTTGCTTTTTTCTCTAATATCCCATTCTTTACGGGCTGAGGTGGGCAGACATTTGCCGATGTCATAAAAAAGCTTTCTTTTGTTGAATTTTCTAACTGTTACCCGTTAGAAGAAAATATCTAATTGAACTGTTTGCTATTTTAAAAGTTTCACTTCTGTCACCTTCTAAACAGTGCAAGTTCAGATCTGATACAATTTTGAGATTATGCACGCAGTGTGACGAGTCAAGTGCAACCAGTTGTCAGTCTATTTTCCTTCGCTGAGGTTATAATTGCAGTGCTACTTACGTCTTCTCTGAGAGGATAATATTGCAGTTACTGAGGACAGCAACGTGCTTCTCTCTTTGTAATGGCAGTATTAGTGAATATAATTGCTCTTGTGAACTGTGGTCAAAAATAGCTTCAATCTGTGGAGTCTAGAGAGAGGCGAAGGCATCTTAAATGCTATAATTTTAGGCAAAGTCGCCACCGGTTTATGAAAACAGCAGCAAATGAACCACGTAACTGTGAAATGGGACTGCATGAAGTTTCACCAGAAGCTGATCCAGTAACATCTGTACTGAAAGATACAGTGTAGCTGTCGCAGTGTCACGGAGCATTGGGCTTTTGCACGATATACCTAAAAGTGAAGAGAGTGTCAATCATTCATTGCATGTACTGGAGCATGACTGGAATTAGTTACTTCATATTGGTTCAAGTTCATTCAACTAAAATTCAATGTTAAAAAAAGCAACAACTTTAGTTCAACTTTTTTGGAAAATATGTTAAGTTGCGTTCAAAAGCTAGTGGATGCCGTAAGCTAAGACAGAGAAGCGAAGGCAAGAAAAATGTAAAGATTCATAATAAGGCTTCAAGATGACACACACATGCATGCACTGCTGTTGCATGTCCTCATCACATGCACTCTGAAAGTGAGAAGCAGCAACAGCTGGGATCACCATTGTGACAGCAAGACGGACCTGGAAGTGTCCCTTTGTGTGATTTTAACAGCTTTTTTATGCTAATGATATCTCTGCCATTCACTTAGTGCATAGTGCATGTGAAGTGTGTGCGTGTGTGTGCAGATCAGGTCTAATTTGATGCAACTGTATGGTACATGAACGTGCAAGTGGTGTGAAAAATGTGTGTGTGCGTGTGTGGGTCTGTGTGTCAGTCCAGGCGCCACTCGCCCTGATAAAAACCCTTTGACACTCAGCTGTTTAACAGCTCAAACTGTCTTTGCTCAGTAGATTAATCACACACACACACACACACACACTTATACACGTGCACACACAGTTTCAATGACCTCCATGACACCTCCAACACACCCCTCCCCAATTTAACAAGGAATAACTTGTGAGTAAGTGAATGTGTTTATGTGTGCACGAACAAATTGAAGCATTTACACATATCCAGTGGCCTGCTGAGGGCGTCCTACACCGTACGGCCCCTCTCCTCTGCATTTTAACACTGTGGTGACAGGTGCTGGTCCAAGAGACAATAGAGCTCCTCCAGAGCTGGTAGCCAGCACACCACGAAGAAAGAGAGAGAAAAAGAAGAGGCATTTGTAACTGTGAGTGCATGAGAGGGAAGCAAAAGACTTTCCAAATCTATTCTTTCTCCCAAGTTTTGCCTAGATTCAAAGGTGAGAATAAGTGGTTTGGGGGAAAAAAGCAAGAAAGGAGATTGAGATACTGTAGAGGACAGAAATGGAGACCGAGTAAGTGAACTTGAGTGCAATTGAGAGAAGAAGAGGTAAATAAAAAAGGAGCATGAAAGACATGGAGCTACACCCAGCTCACATCTCTCAGCTCTAAAAAGGATCTGAAAAGCCTGTTGAAAGTTTTCCGCGAGTCTTTGATTCCACCAGTTTGCAATGTGACTCCTCGTGAGCACAAAGACAAGATGTCAGAGCACTTCTGTTTTTGCACCGGCCACACAAACCCCTGCTGCCAAATTGAATTCCATGGCCCCGATTCAATATGTTTGGTGGTTTCTGGCAGTGTATTTTTAGTAAGAGTGTAATGTATGTGTCCTGGGTGAGATCATATACAAATAAAAAGTTCCTTTTGACCTGTGGCTAGTTTCGGAATAAAGTTCATGTCTGACCAGCACACACACACACACACACACACACGTCTATATAAATGCCTCCTCAAAATTCTTAGCATGCATTGCCTGTTGCACTGATGCACTGTGTGTGTGTGTGTGTGTGTGTGTGTGTGTGTGTGTGTGTGTCAGATTTGAATTGCACAGAGGTTAATGAGCAGTAGTTAATTTGCAGTTTTTATTAGTATGACTTTGTAACTTTTCTTTTTTTCATTCTTCCTTCACCAAATGTACACGGCCTCTGTTTCCTTTTTTTTTTATTAAATATTCAGGAAATTATGGACAAGTTAAAATAAACCAAAATCTGCTCTTCGGCATCAACATCAAACATTACCAATGGATGGTGCTCATATATGAGTGTAAGTAGCTCCTAATAGCTGCGGATGTTATATGGTGTTAAGTTTCCTGTGTATACTTTCTCACACTTTAGCAGTCTTCTTGCATGTGCAATTGTATTGTATTGTATATGTATTGGTCCATCTTGTGTGAGTGGAGAATGTCACTGAAAAAGTGTGTGTGTGCGGTTGGCGAGGGGACCGAAGTGTGTGTACTTGGCATGTCACTGGGGCCAGGTGCAGGGCTGGGTTGTAATCACGAGTATGGGTTCTGCTCAGGATAAACAGGCTCTCTCTCTCATCTATCCAGGGGCCACCGTTTCCTGGTACTCTTTGTAATGGGAGGAACACGCCATCACAACAGCAGAGAAGATCAAACAGTGGTCGTTTGCTGAGTCAGGGTTAAGAAAACCCACCAGCTGACTCGAAAACATGCGCGACTGATAGAAGTAAATCAGAACAGAAAAAACAGAACTGGGTACAAATCACAGACTGCATATAAAGATGGAGGACACAAAAGTGAAGCCAAAGCGAAGCTGCAGTATAGGTCCAAATGACGTCACTGGCTCAAGATGGCACCTACTGTATCTGGGGCATTTTGGCTTGATTTTTGCACAGTGGGAGGAAGTGGAGATGCGTCGTCCATCTTTATATATTCTATGGTGCAAATCACTGGTTATATTTTGGCTATGTAACATTTATTTTTTTATATATTCCTTGTTTTGTTTTGGTTCAGATCTGACGTGTGAAACATTTCCTCTGACTTTTCATTTCCATAATACACCATGTTTTGGTGTTTGTTTCTTTTGCAACTACAGGTCTGAAAAACTGTTAGATAGCATCTGATTCAGTGTGTCTGACCTTGTTTTCAATCCTTCATCTAACCTCAGAGCACAAAAGTCTTTATTTTTTCTCTCTCCAGAATTCCCCCTCTCGCCGGTGATAACCTGCCGTCCATCCCCCCCCCCCCCGCCTTGTGTGGCAGGAAGCAGAGCCGCTCAGACATACTGTACGGTCCCTCGCGTCTGGGCCGGAACCAGGATGTGTTGCTAGGCGCAGGGATGATTGTGTCAGCACTTGCTGGCCGCTTCGTTTCCTTACAGGTGATCTCCTGAATGGACAATGACAGATATACGTTTCCTGCTATTTTTCGCTTCTGCAGGAGGGGATCAGAAAAACACGTTACTCTGTGACCACGGGGCCACCTCTTTTATGTATTTCAAGCAAGCCAGCAGGCTCCAAAAATTAGCAGAGCTTCAGACCGGGTGAGACAAAGACACATTCAGCTGGTTGGCCACAAGACCTCGCGGTGACCCTGTGAACCTCTGACTGGAGGTGGGTGTAGGGTTCGGTGAGTGGTGGCCACAAATCTGGGAGATGGTGCAGGAAATATTGAGGAAGCCACTCTTGATTTCTGACGCATTGGATGAACTTTGATGGGCAGGAGGTCGAGGAGGATGAGAGG
>JAVQJF010049703.1:0-28289 GCA_036023855.1 Gadopsis marmoratus
GCCCTCATGTTAACTTTACCCAACATTGATACAGCAGCTTTACTGACAGCTTCAATTTAGGATTTAGTCTTTTTGTGTTCTGTCAACATGGTTTGGACGCTGCGCCCCCTGTCTGTTCACTCTGTCACAGCACTGCAGCACTGCGCTGGCTGTCCAAAGTCAGCATCTCTGGGCTGAATGAATTTAGCCCAAATGCTCAGCAAATCAAGGGGGCGTGCCATGACACCTGTCACTCACTTAACACGAATCTGATTGGACGCTGATGCCGCTGTGTTTGGGCTGTAAAAAATAAGCCCATTTCAATATATCCTGGGTTTTTCTTGTGACTATTTGGTTCTGTTGCTCCTCTAGGTCCCACCAAAATTGAAGACGATCTGTTTTAAGATTTTTTTACAATTATTTATCGTATTTAGTGTAAAGGACAGGGAGGGCTGATCCCTTTTAGCCCATTGATACCAGCCGTCCCTGCACTTATGTATTTAGCAGGGATGGTGCATCTTGGAGTTGACATATCTATTGCAACCTCCACCTATGTCTCTGACTCTTTCTCTCTTTGCCACTCTAGGCGGTTGTGAGCCAAGGCTACACCCTGACACCAGAGAGGATAATCCCTTACCAGATCTCCATTAGCTCAGCGATGAGTCCGAGGAGGCACAGCAGTCTCACAACACCACAACCTGCCACCACGGGCGCCAACTCGGAGGAGGAGGATGAAGAGGAGGAAGAGGAAGGGAAAGATGTCTACATGAACAGAAACGCAGAGATTTCTTCAGGTGGAAGTTCCTGCAGGGACTCCAATGATGTGTCGAGGAACATCAAGGCGGGTGCATTAGGTATCTCTGAGAGTTTGACGGTGGAGGTACCGGACACAGAGTTTGAGGTTGCAGTCACACATGGGGGGCTTGATCAAGATGAGGCCAAAGCTGAAGGAGCAGAGGTTTCTGTCATGCTGGGTGGCCAAACTGGAGTCCAGAGACATGTCATAGATGAGGAGGAGGAGGAGGTCTGTGACAGCTCAGGCAATGTCAATCTGTTCTCGGTCACCCTCGCTTCACTGGCTGTATGTGAGGAAGAGGTGGTGGGAGGGCAGAATACAAGAGTCTCTCCCACAGATTTTTTGCAGCTGTCAAATCTGGAGCCTCTAGTGCCCACAGACTCAAAACGGACTTTGAGCCACAGCGACTCACAAACTGATTCAGATGATCAGACAACTGTGGCATTAATGACACCTACACAAGAACACTTTAATGCGACTGGGTATGAAGGAAGACACTTTATCTCTGAATATATGTGACACACATGATATGTTGTTCTGATGTATGTTACTGTGTGTGTAGGAGTATAATTAATGAATTCAATAGTGTATTTTCCTAAATCTTGAGATACCTCCTTTGTAAGTTAGACAGACATTTCCCCTGCTCATTAGTGTGCACAAATGTACTGTATGTACTTGGGCCTCAACAGCCCTTGTGGGGCCAGCAGACACAAGGAAACCTCCCGGCAGAGCACACAAAACCTTTACACCTCTGCTGCTACAACTCCATCCTACGGGAAACACCGGCAAGGCCTTCAATGCATTTCCCCTGCAGCTACAAGGCCACTGTAGCCACTTGCATGTTGACAGTTCTTGAAGGTTGCAGAGATGCATCATGCGTCCATTAACTCATCCCACAATCTTGTACTTGTAACCAGTTTGTATTCAGTTATTCAGCAGGATAATGTACATCAAGACTAGTACATTTTTGACTGACCAAATATGCCAATACAGTTGGAACGTGACCAAATTAAGACAGTAGTCATACTAATTGTTATTTGAGTGTGATGTTGATGTACACCATCGTCCCACAATGCAATGCACACCAGTGGAAATGGAGGCACTATTCACAGCCGGTTGAAAAATTATATTCCAAAGTCGTAGTTTGACATTTATTTGTGCACATATTATTTAATGTCCTGTTAGTACAAAATAGTAAAGTATGTTGATTTTTTTTTTTGTATACCAACTGCATAAACAGTCAAATGTGATTAGTATGTAGTAACTGTTGTAGTATCAGATCACTGAAGGACTTGACCAGGCAGGTAAAGGGAAACCGGTCACACCAGAGGAGAAATGGTGTCGAAATGGCAATAGTGAGAGCAGATCCAACAGGAGGTTTTTGCTGTGATGTCAATACTACTACTACTACTAATGTGTAACATTATACCGTTTGATGCTATCTTTCACGTCAACATTTTATTTGAGTAGTTGTAGTCTTAATGTTGCACCACCACTCTTGCCTTCACGCCTTGTGGATCTTCCCTCCCTGAATCTGGCTCCCTGTTCTGCTTGGTCACGTGATTTCCTATCAACTCCCAGGAGATGGTGCCTTCAGGAACCGCCGTACAAATTTCAGTTACTGCTACAGCCAACGTGCAAGACCCCAAAAGGCGCAAATCACCGTTGTGACAGTGGGTTCTGTGTTACCCGATATCGGAAAACGTGACTTTTAAGGGGGAAAGCGGGGTAGTCTTGTCAGCGAGCGACAGCTGGATAATGTATGCCGTTATTACATTATTTTTATATATGTATTTGCTATTGTGTAACATAACAATAGCCTGTGTTGTTGTGTCTTGCATTTATGTTGTATGGTACCACTGTTGAATTTGTTCATGTCAAATCTTCAACCTAAATAACAAAATGTGACATCCTTGACGTACAGCCTCATTCTTCCATATAGACAAAGTTGCTATTTACCACTGCAAATGAAAGCAACCTGTCGCCGAAAATCTATTAGTACTGGTATCTTGTCATCATTTCTTAAGTATCCAGTCAGTGTGCCAACGGACATCGCGCTATCAAATTGGGAATGCAACGTCACTAGAGTTCCTTAAACGCAGCAGGGGCGGCTGTAGCCTAACGTGGCTCGGCAGTGTCTGTTTGGTCCTGTGATTTTGTTGCTGCTTTGTGATTTTGCTGCTGAAAAGTTAAATATGGAAACGCTTCTCACGACAGGTAACCTGTAATATCAGCCGCGCCGTTGCATTGTAGGACGAGTTTTGTCTTCTGAAAGCTTTGGCTTGTTGTGTAGTGTACGTGCCGACACAGTCGATGCTCGTCCGTTAGCTAGCGACAGATACGTTTCCGGCGTGTGCTGATGAAAAGGCGGTTAGTGGGGTCGCTTCTACCCCGAGTAACGTTAGATAAAGCCGTATCTGTCTCCAGCAGCCGGGTTTCAATGTTGTAAGTGTCTTCTAATCAAAGTAACGTTGTTTTACGCCAGCCTAGCCGGTTGAGAGGCAAAGTAAAGGTATCTTGCATCTCAGTGGTTACGATATCAAAGTTGATGGCTATTAACGTGACATAATGACACTGACGCTAAAGCGGATGTCGTGGCTACGCGTAGCGTCACAGTAAAGATAACTGTCAGACACTTCGGGTTGAAGTGAACTACAGCAAAGTCTTGTTTGTTTGCCTCGTTGGCATTCATCACTTTGAAAAAAAAGAAAAAAAAAACTACCAGAACTGTATTTAACCACTCGACATAAAAACATGTGAGCATGAAGGTCGCAGTCAGTCGAGCTCCAGATTTGTTTCGACAGGGCGTTCATGTGGAAAGTGAAAGCTGATGGCAGCGCAGCAGAGATGGTTCATCTGGATGCTCGCATGGCTGCCCCACGTCCTGCCAGGTGAGCACACGGTCTGCCTCCTGAAACACAGCCTGCGCTACTCAAATGCCTGTGCGGCGCCAGGTCCGCGTCACTTTGTGTGATCTTCTCTCCCAGGTCTCGCTCGACATCACAGTTTTCACACCAGAGTTATTAAATGTGTCACACGCCGCCCAGTTCACTGAATGTGGATTTTAAGGCAGAATGGTTCAAATGCATACAGCAAACATATAGTTGTCGCTCGCTGGAAAGTATGATTATAATACCAATACCACAAGTTTACAGACGTTTTATGAAGAATGGGGCTCAAAAATGCTGTATGATGGTTCCAGAAACAGTTCAGTTGGAGGTTCAACTGTTATGTTAGAGGAGCAGGCTACAGAGGTTAGGTCACTTCTTTCTAACTCCACATCCCCAGAGGCCATTTATCAGATTTAGCGCAGCTCCTTCTGGAGCAGCAAACTGCTTTGTTCATCCTTTTCACGTATGCAGTAGGCAGGGATGTAGATATTAAGTCCGTTGTCTGTTCCGCTCTCCGGAGCGGAAGGTGGCGTTAATGCACCTGGATGCCAACCACCGTAAAAACTAGAGGGAAGAAGAAGACTCCCCAAGACCTAAACAGATTTTGATGTGTAAAATTGGGGGAGTTCCCCTTTTTAATAGTGGCATGTGTCTGGATTACACAGTGTGGCTTAGCATGACAGCAGTAATACTAACACAAAAACGAGTATGACTGAATCTAACAATTATTCTTCATGGAGTAATCTAACATTTATTTTTCAATTAGTTAATTAATCGATGGACTCATTTATTGATTGTTTGTTTGTTTGTATTCCAGCTGTGAGTGAACTCCCACAGCCGGTCAGCGTGACCCTGACCTCAGACCATTTCAATGCCACACTGAAATGGAAGCCTGGACCAGGGACACCCACAGGAGTCTCCTACCACGTCGACGTTAACACAGACACGTGGGTTTCAACTGTCTTTATGTTACTTATATCTGGCACCAACAGTGTCCCGTGGAATCTTTATAGAATCAGTGAGTGGCAGCCTTTTAAAAGCAGGTACTTTTTGTGTTACAACAGGAAAGGGATTACAGATGTTTGTCAGAGTTTGTGCAGAGACACACACACACCAAAGATGTTTGTGCGTGTTGACAATGACTTTCACAGTCAGCTAGTATTGCCAAAAGCTTAGTCCTCCGGACAACCTGTCATTTTAAAAACAAGATTTGTTGGCTCTTTTGATCCCCTAAAGTCTGCTTCTTTCCCTCCTCTTCGGTCCTGAAGGGGAACTTCCTGGGTGCCAGTGTCTGGCTGCGAGCGTGTCCAGCACCCACTGGTTTGCAACCTGACGGAGGCCTGTTCCAACCCAAACGAGGAGTACTTTATAAGGCTGGCAGCACAGTTGGATGCACAGACCTCAAAAACAGTCATCCAAACATATAAACCCATCAATGCCAGTAAGTTGCCTCTGTATTCAAACTAGAAGATGTTGAAGAAAGGAGACAGATAATGTAGATGACTTCTATCTTCTTGCCACGCCATGCTTTTCTTTCCTTTTGAGTTTCCATTTCCATTGTAGTAGAGAATAGCTTCATCATCTTATTTCGGCCTTGTTCAGACTGCCAGCCTTGGCATATCCATATTGATTTTAGAAAGAGACAATAAAATCTAAGCTACATTTGGAGGTGGTTTTAAATTCCAATACGTTCGATTGGAATCGCAGATATATACCAGCTGAGTTTGTCTGGTGTGATGGAGGAGTTCTGACTGCACGATTGTTTGGGAGGGCGAGATGATGGATCTCCACTTCTCATGCTCCTATGTTGGAAAGCAGCGTCACCAGCTTACATAGTTACTGACGCCTAGGTCGTTACCACAGCAACCATGCTGATTAGGTTGGTGACATCTGGACACACAAAGCCTCCAATTAGTTTATTTCTGTTTTTTATTTTTTATTTGTTTTGTGTTGCTTTGTGTCCTGGGTTGTAGCTTTCCTGAACAGGAACAGCCTTGTTCTGCGATTGACTGGCGACCAATCCAGGGTGTTTCCCTGCCTCTCACCCAATGTTAGCTGGGATTGGCTCCAGCCCCCCCCCCCCCTGCGACCTTTCGGCATAAGCAGTATGGAGAATGAATGAATGAACAGCCCTGTTGAGGTCTGTGGACTATCCCTGCCCTTTAATGTATTCCTCTACTAAAAGTTATTCATTTAAAAATTCTACATGCTGTTGCACTCTGAACAGCTTTTGCTATCTCTCTGAATGATGACAGGGCAGCTTGAAGAATCAGGTGATTAAACTGCCATTTTTATATCTTTCACGCACATGGTTTAACTGCCAAGTAGGAGACGACATAATGTCTGTTCCCTCTAGTTCTGGTCTTATGACAGTAACGCCAACCGGTCGAGGCAGATGACCGCCCACCAAGAGCTTGGTTCTGCCTGAGGTTTCTGCCTGTTAAAAGGCAGTTTTTCCTTGCCACTGTCGCCTAGCACTTGCTCATGGTGGAATTCTAGGGTCTGTACATATAGAGTTGGTTTGGACTTGCTCTATATTAACAAGTGCTACGAGATAGAAATAGATGAAAAGCCAGGTCATCACCAAAGTCAGTAGGCTTCATCCTCTGGGGAACACAAATATCTGTACAAGATTGCATAACAGTTCATCTAATAGTTGTTGAGAGATTTCAGTCTGGACCAAAGTGGTGGACCGCCCCATCTTTGTCATCCCTAGAGCCATGCAGCTAGCATGGCTAATAATCTACCCAACAAAACACTTGAACATGAAAAAGCTGATGTACTGTTCATATCACAGCACATTGTTTCATGTTTTAAGTCTTCTTGTACATTTACTAGCTAAATGTAGATAACCGTGTCTTATGTTTAGACAGTACATTATGTCCATGTTAGGATTTGCACAAATCTAGTTTTTGTTAAATTACTCTTTAAATCCTCCTTTTCATCAGACAAAAGATATTCTTAAAGTAGGTTGGAATGATTTGTTACTTGCTTTAAAAGTCAGTCACTATCAGTTATTGCTCGAGGGATTCATTTCAAAGTCCTAGTAGCAAATTAAATGATCACATTGAAACCTGAGTGATATTTTTAAACTCAAGATGTGATTAAATAGCTAACCAGCATGGGCGTTTTTGTATGAAAAGAAACTAAGCCATACAGAGAAAGAGAGAGGCAGGTTGGAGGAGCATACTGAGTATATGTGTTGAGCTCTCCTCCACATATGTCAGTCCTGATCTAAGCCACACCTGCTGCTAACCACGACTTACCAGAGAGGGAGAGGGAGAGGGAGAGAGGCAGCAGAGTGCAGTGTATTTCATGCGGTGTAGTCACAGGCTGAGCAGTCGCTGAAGCGAACGGTTGCTGTATTGCTGCCGCCTATCCTTTTTTTCTCTCCATCTCCCAGTCTCTCTTCTCCTTGATGGAGCTCGGTCTTTCCTCCTGTCATCCTGAAGTGATGGTGTAATTAACAGGGCTCTGTGGGAGAGGAACTGCTCGGCTTCCTATAGGAACCTCTTGCCAGTCGTTGACTCTCAGTCAGTGCTGGATATAAATGGAAGGGAACATTCGTTCTGCCACCATTCAACTGGGGATTCCTCTTAGCATGAACTGGGATTTTTGAATATATATCCTGCACTTTGCAGAGTGGATTTTCTCATTTCTATCTGGACATATTTTTTTTGAACTGAACACTCTGAGGAAGATTTGGTCTTTTCTAAGTGATATAAATAGCTAAAGCAACTTGTTGCCAGGAAACAGGTGGCATTGGTGCGTTTTAAACCCCTCCACTGCATGTTGGGGATTTCAGCTCACCCCCCTGCTGAGATGCAGCAGGAGCAGCCAAGACCGGGACACAGATAACTTATACACGTTTCTTAACCTGTTAAACAAGTGGCGGATCAGGTGCAAACTGCATGTGTGTCTCCTCAATCTGGTAACACCTTCACCCTCACAGAAGTAGCTGCGTTATATGAGAGGAGTCTTGCTGTCTAGTAGCAGGATTTCTATCTCTGTGTGAGAAGGAGGGGAGTGTGCGGTCATCAGGCGGCCCGGGGAGAAGATGCCAGCCATCCTCGTGGCTTCAAAGATGAAGTCGGGACTCCCCAAACCCAAACCGGTGCACAGTGCGCTGCCCATCCCCCAGACCCACAGCAGGCTGACCCACATCTCCTCACTGGGACAGCAGGTGGGCTCAGGACCCCCGAGAAGCAACATGCCAGGGTCAGAGACGGGAGGAAACTCTCAGGTCAGGATGTAAAACTATCACCTCCACCCCTGCCTGCTGAGTGGTATTCCACTCGACTGTTTATTTTGTCTTTTCATTAGATCTCTATCCACCTAAGTACTGTTACTTATTACTCAATACAGCCACTTTCTAATGAATCTACTGTAGGAAGTTAAGGTTTAGCCCTATCGATAGGAGGCAAACGTTGCAGCTTTGTGAGGTACAATGTGTGGTTTAGCTCATTTTGAACACTGGTTAAGATAATAGATTTCTGCCATCAAAATCCTCACATGCTAAATGGTCTGTACAGAGCTCAGCAGGTTTCTGATGATTTGTCCATATTAATTACAATAGTATTACATTTTACTAATTACTACTTGGTATTCTTAAATGAATAACTCAAAAGAAGTGTTTTTTTGTATCAGAGTCTTGGCATGAAAAGTCTGTTTGCAACAGTATCAGTTGTCATCAGTCACTTCAGATTGTGTCAATGTGTTTCTGTAACCTTGTGATCTTGGAATGATGATTATTTTGTAAGTAAATACACAGAATCTATGTATCACCACACTATCTCTAGTTCAGTTCAGACATTTAGCATATCGGAAACACAAAGGCAGATTCAGTGACTTCCTGGAAGGAAGGAGAGCTGTGTCTCTCTGCTGTCCAGGATGGCAGCATAGCAGGATATCAGGGTGGCTGTTTTGCTGTGTTTGTGAAATATTGGCCGCGCTTAGCAACCCCACACAAACGGCTGCAACGGCGAGAAGGAGATCACTCCAACGCCATGTAAGGCAGTGAGGGGAAGGAGGTGTCTGTGTGTGTTTGTGTGTAATAGCAAGCCAGCAAGTGCATGCTTGGCAAGCTCTACAGTAAGCATGACTTGGAGCCACTGAGGCATATCTGTTGTTCAGGAGACAAATCTGAATCCGGCATGATGCTGATCGCATGAAGATAAGATACAGGAGGCCAGCGCCGTCGGAAACGGCACACGTCCACTGCTGATGTTGTTTGTTTTGTGGCTAATCACGTTTTCTCTCTGACCTACTTTCCATGACTTTCTCTCTCTCTCTCTCTCTCTCTCTCTCCTCTCTGCCCTTTTTTTTCTCTCTCCCTCTCTCCATCCCTGTGGTGCTGATGAAGCAGCCATCTTCACCCTGGGCTGGGTTAACCCTTGACCTTCCTGATCAGCAGCAGTGATGTGACTATTGCAGCCATGTACTGAAATCCGTCCAGGTTCACTCTGTGTGTGTGTTTGTATGTGAGTATTTTCTGAATGTTTATGTAAAGGAATCACCTCACAGCTGCTGTTGTTATTGTCTCTTTTTAAGTCAATTTAGATTTTTTTTACACCAGACTTGCAAGTATTGGTGCTCATCTGCTTCAGTGATTACAGACACTCCTCACAAACATCCAGCTGGATGGCCCAGTTGGCACAAAGCATGCAAACATGTTGTGTACACCTGTAACTAAGAGTTAATCCTTAATGCATCGGGAGCAGCAGGAGGCAGAGAGAGACATCCATAACTCTGTGTGTGTGTGTGTGTGTGTGTGTGTGTGTGTGTGTGTGTGTGAGATGTCTGGCACAATCTGATGTGAAGGTGATAGTCTGGAAATGTGTTAATGGTATTTGAAGCTGTTTGCTTTCTCTCTCTCTCTGTGCGTATGTGTGTGTGTGTGTGTGTGTCATCTTTCTGTCTCCTGTGTAACACCATATAAAATGATGAGCTGCTCTGACCTTTAACCTTTTACCATACTATCATTGCAGAGCAAAGCCTTCCACAGATACTCTGCTGCTCTCTAGTGGCTTGGAGAGAGAGTGCATGTTTGTGTGTGTGCAAGTCATTCAAGGCCTGTTTGCTTCTCCTATTCATCTTTAATGCTTCAGTTTTATCACCAACCACCATTTTTCTCTCGCTGTTTTCTTTCCCCCTCATCCTCTTTCACTCTTTCATTTTCCTCCCTTTCTCTTTCTGTCTTTGTAGTCAAAGTGCTCATTGTTGTGCTCGGTGCCTATTAATTCTCAGCTATGGCTTTGAAAAAGAAAAGGTTCAAACCGAGAATCTCTGAAAGCCACACTCACAGCAGGAGAGCCTGAAAAATACATTCTGATGCTACGTGGAGTGTGCATAGATCTTTATAAGTTATGTAGAACACACACACAGGAGGTCAGTCACATGCTCACTCACACGTGAGCGCACAGCCACAGAGAGAGATGTCCGTGTGCCGGTGTGACAAGCAACTCCTTTCTTAATAAGTATCTTTCCAGATAAAGGCTTGAGCCCTGTGTAAAGACTGGCTTAATTAGACTCATTATGAAAGCTCATCTGGGCCTGAGCTCTGATTCCCAATCCAATAAAAACATAGTAGCACTGGTGAAGAGGGTCACAGGCCACCACAGCTAATATTTAGTAAGATGATCTTGTTGTAAATGAACCACGATCCACAATTTAGATAGACCGCCATCCAGGAGAGAAGTGCTTAGTCTGGATATTAAATTGTCACTGATATATTAGCGCTGTGTGCTAGCTAGATCCACTAGATTCATCCACTTCCTGCCTTCTTGAAGATGTGCAATTGCACAAAAGATTATGATTTCCCTGATTTGAATTATTTAAATTGGGTGTTATTTCATTCTGGGAATTGGTTTGACCGTGAACCTACCCAGTGATATGTGTGAACTCATTTAATTATTGTGGATTCAGGCAAACTACTGAGCAATTTGCGATGGACGGTAGAGCTTAGACTCAGACCGATATATACATTTGGTGAAATCCACACAGGAAAACAGGGAATGACATTATATTTTGTTGCCTGGTTATTCATTCATGTAAATTTTAATTAGTAATTTAATACCCGTGTTTCCCCCCTAATCTTGAATACATATGAATAGGTAAGACAAGAAGTTGCTTATTCCAAAATAATTTCATTACTTCAGTTACATTTGCTGCTACATTTATCTATTTTTGAGTTTTGGTCGGACAAAACAAGCAATTTGAAGATATTGTCTTGGGTCATGGGTACTTTTTGACATTTTCCGACAAATAATTGAGAGATTACTTGAGAATGATAATCTTTAGAGTCATGCTGTCCCATGGTGGTCCAAATGCTAATCTTGGGGGATTTTCAAGTCTGACATTTGATTCTAGAGAAGCAAACCAATTGAATAGTGGTGCAAAATATTTAATATCTGCACCTTCAGTCTGCAGATGTCAGCATCAGCTTTTAAAACCTATCTCACTTGACCCTTAGAAGAGATCTCTCTCATGTCTTGAGCCTCTCCCCAGTATCCTGTGAAAGGCAATAATGACTTTTTTTTTACAGCCAGTCAGCTTACAGAAGACCCAGCCAGCAGGTGAGAGTGAAAGGCAAAGCACCATCGTGCTTCATTGGATTTCTAATGCCCTCCTATCTGCCCAGAGGAGAACAGATTGGGTGGGGTGGGGGGGTCTGGGTGACAATATTGCTGCTTTTTTTTATTACCATGACAAAGGGCTATACATACACATATGTCTCCTCAGGAGGTGCTGCAAATTAAAGCCAGATTCAATCTATGTTGTAGTGATTTATTGTTGGAGAGTTCATTGTTCAAAGGAATAAGTGAGGTTTTAACAGACTGTAAGAGTTCAGCCAAATGGGAAATAAAAGGACATGTCTTGTTAGATCTTGTGTGTGATCCTCATGGATTCAACTTTACTGCTTTATTATATTGTTGTCGTATCTTTAAAAGCCACATCGAAAAGCCGACAGAAAGCGTCAAACGTCTGTTTTTGTCAAGCTGAAATCAAGGTGGACAATTTGGAGATAATTGGTTTTCACCTAATAGTGACCACACATGTATTGGTATCAGCCAGGAGGAAGCCCATGATGGTTGTCCTGCAGATTCATCAGGCCCGATGGCTACAATACAAGCAGAGCCTTCGCACACATGCAGACTACAGTCAGATGGTGAGATAGAAGCAGGATGTCTGTGGCTTTTATCTGGGTTCTCTCTCAGTGA
Organism: Gadopsis marmoratus; assembly: GCA_036023855.1. NCBI lineage: Eukaryota > Metazoa > Chordata > Actinopteri > Centrarchiformes > Percichthyidae > Gadopsis > Gadopsis marmoratus. Next base: position 11,886 of record JAVQJF010049703.1, read on the forward strand.
GAAATGGCACAAAAGAAACATGGAGTGTTTCCTTCAGGATCTTTATAAGTGTTGAAAAACTTTGAGTTTCTAGATCCTACTTTACTCCAGGATGCGTTTTGTTATATATTTTAGTTTAAGCATTGGTCTGATTTGGATGTTAACTAGTTGTGTCATTGTTTGTTTTATCTAAAATGTTCAACTGCATGGGACCTGTGGAGCTGTTGACACTTGAGACACTTCTACCTTTAATTGCTCAAATAAATGTGCTTATATTTCTTATTTAATGAAAAAAAATATGTTTTAACTTAACTTTAACTTTTTTCATTTTTTTCTTAAACAGAAAGCTATGAATGGCCAGATAGCCATATTTCACTTTTACCTCAATGGTTAAATGTTTAGGAATAAACGATTACTGCACATTTTCTTGGATTTCAATTCAATTCAGTTTTATTTATAAAGCGCCATATCATAACAAAGTTATCTCATAGCAATTCAAACTATAGGCTTCATGCTTGTTCCAAGAAAACCTGTTCTGACATATCTAGATTCGATGCTTCAGAGTATTGAGAGATCTTAACTTGACCGGATGGCATGAAACCCTAAAGTCGTAAAACTATTTTTCTTTTTTATAAAAAAATCACAGTGGTGTTGGAGTAATTTCAAAGAGGTTGTATAGTTTATGCTCATCTGTTGGATTTTTCATATTCTGTTCTATATCGTCTCTAGAAAATTTGTTGCTAATTTTTGCGTAAACAATGTGTTAAGCTTTTTTTTTTTCAGGACATACATGATCATATGGCAGTTGATTCCAGTTGACCTCGTCTCTGCCTAATGCATCTCGATCAGATTCCACTTCCCGTGCGGTTGTCCCCTCGCCTTCCTGCGTGAGGTCATGGCAGAGTACATAACCATATTAATTAAGGCAGGGGCATCTGCTTCTCTTGAGCCAACGTCCTACCATTTATCTCCCCCAAAAGGTGCCCTCCTCTCTTCGAATTTCTCCCCTTCTCTGCATTTCTTGCTTAGTTTCTTAGTTTCCTTGTTAGTCACACGGAGCTTGTTGGTGCAGACAAACCGGTCATTGTGGGTACCGCCCCCTGGGGGAATTAGCGTTGCAGAGGCGCTTTGACTAACACAATCAGCTCCATCTCTGTCTGGAAACAGAAGGCCGTGTGGAAAAAGGAGGAGAGGCCAGGAGGTAGAGGTCAGCAGGGCTGAAGTCACCCTCCCCAGAGTCCCATGCCCAGGGTCAACAAGGACTGAGAGGCAGGCTGGATAACTTCATGACCTCTGTGGAGCTGATGACATCTGCTTGTCAGGTTTTGATACAACAAATAAGTAATACAAAGATCTAAATCTACTACAGTAAATAAAGGGGAATATATTTGTACAAAGCTGGAAAACACAGGCCCTTTTGTACAGTGTACAAAGTCAACATTGCAAGTCATATGATAAATAAAGTAAACATGCATTGCTATGCTTAAATATCTACAAAGATACACTGTATTTCCTCATAGAAATTTTTATTTTTTGTAACAATTTGGATCATTATGTTTATAGTTTTGGCAATTTCCCCATCACCATTTTCATTGCTGAGATCTGGGGTCATGGCAACATTTGGGCAAAGCAACATGAGTGGTCGCATTCAGGCAGCTTGTAAACACAAACTCTAGGTGTCTAAGTTCTATCCAACCCGCTTACTTCAAGAGAAGAACAAAGGTGTATGTTGAAACGATTCCCCAAATTGTTTTTGTATACTTGTGCTTTCCTAATATAGTTGTTTTTTTATAACAGTTTTTCAAAGCAATAGATGTTTGTAAAGAACAGAGCAGACTTATAGGGCTTTTATCTTTTAGCACCACCAGATACCACCATATTTTTAATGGTTTAAACTGTCCTTCCGGCTGCAGAGGTCTGGTTGGTTCTCAGCTGTGCTTTGAGTTTGATGTGATTGTTGAGTGTAAACACTCATGGATACAGCTATGAACTATTTCTTGGCTTTCTGTGTATCTCTTGTCTGGTTGTGAAAAGATGACAGAGTGAATTTTCACATCCATTCGACTGTCTTCCCGTGCAGCTACAGGGAGTTTCTTAAGCAGTTTTCTTCCCTGATTTCAACTTGGATGTGTGTGTGTGTGTGTGTGTGTGTGTGTGTGTGTGTTATTGTTGTTCTGCACTTCCCTGATATAAGTGTTGGAATCCTAAGTCGAGACTGTAAATCTTCCATTCAAAAAGCTTCTCAGTGATTCTCTCTCCCACACATCATCACACATACACACACATGCATGGTATATACAAGACAAAAACATAAAAATAATATAAAATTACATCTCAATCATTTGCCTAAGAATTAATATGTATCATCAATTCGGGATGAAAATAGGACTTAGTTTTACACCTTGAGTTTATGTGTTTAAGACATATATTATAATATATAACTCAAAATGTCAGTTGGTAGCCATGGTAACCAGGCCGAGATGGCATTATGGTGGATTGTTTTGTAATGTGATACCATATCACTGTAATGACATTTTCTTTGCTTTTTACAGGACAAACTACAAGTTGAGCTGAGTGCAGCACAGTAGAATGAATAGGGACCACATAAAATGTGTCTTTTTATTAAAATTAGGATTTATTAAAAAGATGAGTATTCAAAGTGCATGTTATAGAATGAAATAGTGTGTGATTTTCCCAACATATCTTCTCTAAGGGAGTTTAAGCACTCAGATATCGAGGTATTTGTTGAAAATAAGATGAGCAAAGATTCAGTCCGACATCCATAGTTTAGCAGTTCTCTCTTTGATTTCCACTAACTAGTGGTATTTTCTCTGCAGTCATATTTGAGGGACTCATGAAAAGACTGTGTAACACATCAGATATTTAGCCCCTGCCACAGTTGCTGATTATAAGTATTAATAATCAGTTTAAGCTCAAATCCTGAATGATTTCTAATTACTACATCACTATTGCATCTAGTGGTATGGTGCAGTGTGGTGAACCACCAAAAACGGCAAATGTACTTTCCATCTCTGCTACTGTAGACTGTATCTGTCCAGATGTCTAACTTCACTTAAGTAAATAATATATTATTTTACCTGGTTAGTCAATGACATCTTTTACTGCAGACCAGCTGTGAAGTGAAACAGCTTTATGACGATCGAACAGATCGTCATTGTTCGATATGAACATGACATTCTTATTCATTTATATGTGCCAACTTTTGACATTAATGTAATTCCATAACACATTATGTAAAGCTAAATGTATGTGATGTAAAAGTAAAAAAAATGACAGAGTAGTCAGTGTACCATTACTTCCACAGTAGACCCCTGTCCTATTGCTTTTGTGCATGTGTCTTTAACCCCTAGCGAGTCCATATGTCCCCCAGCCCCACCCCTCACCCAGCACAGAGCAGCCAGGCAGCAGGGCCATCCCAACCCCCGCACCCGAATTCTCCTAACCAGCCTCGAGAGCTTGGAGGTGGGGGTCCCCCAAAACAAAAGGCCCTCCCTGACAGGGTTATCCCCCCCCATTGTCCCTGACACACTGAGGTTTATCTGGGACTGTGAAAGGAACCGTACTCAGCCAATTCACTGTGGCTGTACTTAATGAACTTGCCTGTACTAAAACTGTTAAATACAAGCCTTAAATGCTGACATATTCTCTTCTTGTAGACCCAGAATATAATTAAATCAATCTTAGTTAGGAGCAAGGGGGTGTTTCCATGGTGTGTCAGATGGAGTAGATGGGTTTTGAGATTTCCTGTAGCATCACCATAGGTTGACATTTGTGGCTGTCTCTACAATTATTGGGTGGATTACTATGACATTCGTACAGACATTGGTGAGAGAGGATGAAGCCTACTGACTTTGGTGATCCCTTGACTTTTCATCTAGTCAGTGAAACATCCCAACACCTACTGCACGGACTGGCACAAAGTTTTGTACAGAAATCAATGGTTCAACTAGCGCCAAGATGACGAGGTTGATATTTGTGGTGGAGTGAGCTATTGACAGCTATTCGATGGATTGCCATGAAATTTGGTATAGATGTTCATGCCTTTATGTTAGCATATAGCTCAAGGCACCCCTGTACCTAGAACAGTCTAACAGAGCCTCTAGCCGCTGTCAATCAATTAGTGTAGCTTTCATTGTGATGTCGTCCTTGTTGGATATTCTGTTGATGAAGTCTGAGTTTCCTTAGTGACACTTTTTTCACTTTTCTTTTGTCCATTGTGACTATTGCTACTAGCTAACTGTACATGCAGTAATTTGCATGTTAATTGTTAAAAAAAAAGCCGCCAAATCAAAACCTCATCCGATGTTGACTTTTATAAAAAACATGTGAAAAAAGGCTCAAACATGTGCTCAGGTGCTTTGACTTGTGTGGTTATTTGGGGCTAGAAAATTGAAACAAAAAATGCAGTGTATTTATCTTTTCCTCTCTCTTTTCAGGTGAAATTCAGTGACAGTTGAACAATTTGACTTGCAGTCAACAGTGCATTTTATATTATATATATCATATTATATATATATACTATGTGTGTGTGTGTGTGTGTGTGTGTAGATAAATGAGTGTTAAAGCTGTCATGAACCAGCTATAACTTGCATTGCTGTAGTGTGTTAGTATTTGGCAGAAGAGCAGCAAAATAGTGAAAATATCACAGGTCATTACTTTATACTGTCTACATGTTTTCAGAATTATTGTTGTTTTTTGAAGCTTAAAGCATTTTTGTTCAGACTGCTGGAAGTGATCAGGCACCCCCCCCTACTGTGGGAACTTTCTGTAAATCTTGGGCCTTCCCCAAAATTCAAATTCAGCTTGTAATTTGTGGCCGGTGGTGGGGTGTGTGTGCACAGCGGGTTGGAAGGCCGCTCAAAGGGAGGGCATCCTGTGCTGTGGACTCTTTTACACACACACACACACACACACACACTCACACATACATACATACATACATGCTTAGGTTATGAACCCACTGCACACATACATAAATACACAAATGCAGCTGCTGCAATGTGATGTGGGTGACGGCTGATCAGAGACCGGACTGCTCAGTCTCTGGTCAGGGAAAATAAAACTTGGCTTTTGTTAACAGACAGCAGAGGAGCTGGTTAAAGAAATAATAAATAGAAAAGAGTCGGTTAGCATTGAGTTCTGCGTGGTTTGGCCTCTGAGCTCTGCACTTCCCACTATTTAGTCTCTTCACAGTTATCAAGGGAGCACTGATCATCATCATCTTTTTTGTCAACTATCGGGGGAGGGGTGGTAGAAGGTTAAGAGGTCTGTCCTTTTCTCTTTCTATCTCCTCCCCATATGACTGTCCATTGAAGAGCAATAGCACAATGTGTTGCCGTGGGCAAGAGAGGAGGGGATGTGGGTATCCACGTCTCCTCCTCCTCTTCTCGGTGCGTTTGGTTTGGTTTGGCTGCCTCTCAGAGCAGCAGCAGAGGTCGCAGAGCTCCTCTTGCTTTTCGCCTTCTGCGTTTATTTTTCCCTCCTCTGTGTCCCAGAGTGGGTGGAGAAAAGCTGGAGGCGCTGAGGTCTCCCCCACCTCAGGCATACAGAAACATGCTGGGGCTCAAGCAAGCTGAAGCTCTACCATTTTCTCTGGATCTACATGGTGCACTCATTTAGGACATTTTTCTCAAACCTGCAACTTCATCCTTGGATTCGTCTTTTCTCTGTGGATTTCTGTGTTTTGCTGCAGCTCTGTTGGGTGGAGTTTGGTCTAGGCCTGGTTTTTGATGGCTTATAATTACACCTGACTGGCCAACCAACAGTCCTCCTCAATGTGAGGCAGGTGTCTCTGAGGAAGGAAGCTGCAAGTAGCAACATGAGTTTGATGCTGTGCCGCTGGGAGCAGAAGAATTTCACCATGAAAGTGGTAGGCTAAACACTTCCAGGTCATCATAAAGGTCACACACCAGGAGCCAGTTAAAAATGAACTGCGTTTCACTTCTTTTCCATGCATATGCAATATAAAATCACAGCCCTATAGGCTTGTAACAATACAGCACTGTCAACATTATCCTACCGTTCTTTCCTGATGCTGCAGCTTCAGAACATGTCTCACTTAGATATTTTTTTTCCCACTGTGTGTTTATGTATTAGGGAAAATGCTTGTCTCATCAGCCCAAAGCCTTAAAGTAGCCGTGGTGTTGCATTGCAATCATGCAATGGATTAGTGACGGTCGTTTTAATAAAAGTGCTGAAGGCGTGGATCCTGGTTTTCCCCTCACCTGATAGTAGCTTCACTTTGATGTCTGCTTGGAAAGTTAAAATAGGATTAGCAAGGACTTCAACCTGAGTTTTGTGGCACATTTTTGTGTGTGCATATGTTTGTGTTTGTGTGTATTCTCCTTTCAAGCATTTATAAGAAAAGGACAATCTTTGGTTCTGCTTTGTTGCCCACTGTTTGGTGTGATATGAACACAATGCCACAGACATGGTAAATATTTAACAGCATCTGGGACACTGTGATAAGATACAGGGCGGGCCAGGTACATAGTGGTCATGTGGTGCAAACAAATGAGAAAAAGGCCATTTTTGTAGTAGCTGATGTGTGTGTTAAAGGTAGGAAGCAGCAGATTTAATAAAAGTAATTTTGTATAATGAGCACCCTGTTAAGTTTGCAAACAACCCAGGAGGATGGGACTCTCTCTGTCTCTCTCTTTCTTTTCTCCCTGTCTTTCTCTGTGTCTCTCTCTCTCTTTAGTGCAGCCATGGTCCTTATCTGGATCTGCTATGAGCACACAGAGGAAGGGGAGATGGAAGCAGAGGAGGTTATTACCAGAGTTCAGAGATGAGCCGATAAGAAGGCTAGTTTAATTACACACCGCTAACCTCCACGCAGCGTGACTGACAGGAGGACTGTGGGCCACAGCGTGTGTGTGTGTGTGTGTGTTTGTCATTCTCACACACACACACACACACAAAGGGATTGCAGGAATGCACACTTGAACATGTGCACACACTTCCAGAAATTAAAATGACCTTCCTTTTTATTATGAAGGGTAGTCGATGTCCATAATCCTTTCTGTTCCAATACAGGTCTATTGATTATTTGATTGTCATGGTCCTTATGTCAACATGTGACCTGTGCAGTATAAATCAAAAATGCACGATTTCTGTGTTTAATCCTGGTCAGAGATGTGCCACTACACACAGAGCAGAAAAAAAATTAATGGAAGAGTAATTGTATTTAGTAAAGGTGTATACTGTAGTTGCCATGTGGTGCATTGTGGTACTCTGTATCTTTGTGTGTAATACTGTTGTGTAGTGTGTAGCCTTGACAGACTCTCACTTGTGCACACAGTATAGCCACAGCATGCGTATAATAGCATTTGTTTTTAAGTTATTCTTTTGAAGGCCTTATTGGCTGAGCAAAGTCTTTGTTGTCTGTGAAGGTACATCTCAACCGTTCTGGTGATATAACATCTGAAGAAATGTTCAATTCAGCTACCTGTCTTGACTTGAGGGTTTATAAATCTCTAGTTCAGTGAGTTGGATTCAAATTTCTTCAGACACCATTTCTGCTTTTTAAATCGATTATTAACTTATAGGTATTTTATAAATGTTTGATGACCCACAGTGGAGAGAATGTTCAAAGTAAACATGCAGCTAAGGTCTTGAGCTTGAGTTGAACCCAGGATGTTACAGGCACATGGCATGCACTTTAATTCACCTGAAACTTTGGCCAAATAGAGGGGATGACATGCAACAAGGGTCAGGATGTGTATTTGATGACTATAGGCAACAGGATACCCCACATATTTAATTTGAAAGCAATTATTATTATACATTTTAGGAGCTCCAAACCAAATTGGAATCTGCTTTATGGGTTTAAGGCCACTATCTCCTGAGGTTATATTGTAGTGTGCAGACCTATGTTGCCACTGTACTACACCTGCAGAGTGAGGATCTGATTTTCAAGGACCATGAGGCAGCTGCCTGAGAATTTTCTCTGCAGGGTAATCAATTCTACCATTATATGGCTTGTTCACTCACACAGTAATACTAACAAGCTAAGATCACTTTAGTAACACTTGCCGGGCTGCTGTGCCCTCATGTGCATCAGGCCGCCTGTCTCGGGATTTGTCCTGATCAGATGTTGCATGGCAGACACTGCTGTGCCTTTTCAACTGTGCAGCATCCAAAGCTCCAATTTAGGGAATTTAGAAGTCTAGTATTCATGAATCAATATTATCATACTCTGGATTTACTTCAGACTATTTGTATATGGTGTACACAAGAATAATCAAAACTATCACTATTGGGTGCAAATGTTAAATTTTTACAATTTGAGGGTCAGGTTTTTCCATCCACCAGCAGTTATTTTCAAGTCAGTTTATGTATCACATGTACAGATGACCACACATGCACACCCAGTCTCTTGGCTTTCTGATGGATGTCTCTGTTTCCCATACTCTAAACTGCAGAGTTCTAGCCAAGACGTTTTGTCTACCATGTGCCTGGTTTGGCCTGGGTGCCTCACAAAGCCACATGTCTTTCATGTGCCAAACATAGAGCAAGCAGAGACATGAGAGCTCATTTAGAGCGGCCTGTTTCAGCTTTCTGTGGGCTAAAGCCACTTAAGAGGCATGTGTGAGTACAACAGAGACCGGGGGGGGGGGGGGATTACCTACTCTGAAGTAGGAGCTACTTGTGTTTTCACTAATCTATGCCTGCTTGTGGGACTAGTTCCTGGGACTAAATTTGGCGACTGCTCAGGAGATGACACTAAATGTTAGTTCCAGGTAATTCTAGTCTGGCAGATGTGACATCACAATACAATAAGAGTGACTTTATCAAACACAATGCTGCTTTGAACTTAGCGTGTAAACAATGGTAGCCTTAAACCTGGCACATAGGACATGTTAAGTGGATGTCTCAAAGCATTTTATTTAACTGATGGTACTGAAACCAAACGGAAAGGAAACTGAGTCAGCAGATCAGTGCCTATATCCTGCCCTGCTGTTTGGTGTGCAAAGGTGCTGCATTGAGGGGCCCAGTGCAGGATTTTGGATTTCTTTTCAGTGCATTTATTTTACTCCTTATCAGAGAGTAGATTTGGAAAGGAAACAAGCGGTATAACACAATGCACTTCAGCCAACTGAGCCACCAGGATGCCTCAGTCCAGTTTGTGGTGAAGTACCGAAACTATCAGCGTTGGAGCACAGGGCTGGAATCATTGTGTCCTGTATAAAGTCTCACAGCAGCTGGCAAAGCAGACTGTAGTCCTCTGTTGTCATATCATACTGACCAGGGACACTGATTTCCCAGAAGCCATCTGTCTGTGTCTGCTAGTGTTCACTGAGATCAGACAATGATTCCCTGCACCCAATATTGACTTATTTAAGCTGAGGTGGGGGTTCCGGCATGCACAACTGTCTTGGTTGACTCTACATGTCAGGTGTGATAGAGAAAGTAACATGTGTGGGAGACTTTCACCTGCACCTATCCACCTCTCCTTCTCCTCCCTCCATCCTTTTGTTAGATTATTGTGTGAGTGAACCCATCAGTTCATCCATCATTGTCCCACAAGCCATCTGCTAGCCTGCCCAGACTGGATCCAAGGGGATGTGTGCCACATGTCGCCACTCAGCCTGCAGCATGGAGGGTTGCTGAGTTCTTATCGATGAGACTCAGCATGGTCAGGCAGCGGGAGGGGTCGCCTACAAGAATATGTTTTTTCAGACCTGATTGTGTACAGCACTTAACACCAGTGGGTATTTATTCACAACACTGGTAGTGAAAAAAGTATTAAAGATGGATGAGGAAATTGGAGGATTTGTTTTATTATTTATTAAGGTCAAGAAGAGAGTTGACAATGAGATCTCGTCACACAGTGGGGAGGCGGCGCATGACGAATTCGCTAACTTTTGAAGATTGTGCTTTGTCTCGAGTTGCCTGGATGACCACATTTTACTTTGAGCCAGTGTAGCGCAAGGCACGACTTGGTTGAGGTATTGTTCCACCATGGTTGGCCATACAGGTAACAGGTAGATAATATTGCTAGTCAGAATGGTTATTCCCTGCTGTTTGGCAAAAGTGGGAACCTATGACCAAATGTAAAGCAGACTTTACTGGGCCTGTATGAACCCCAAAAGGATCAGAGTTTAGTTAGTAGATAGTTTATTAGTAATTTAGGAGTTTAAGGCTTTAGAAAAAGAAAGATGCTTTCTTTGGATGAATCACAGATTGTTTTTTGATTGTCTTATCTTTGAGCACTATTGTGTTGGCTGAAAAATGTCTGCTTGATGTTCTTACAGTTATCATGTTGTGTATGTAAGATTTGATCAGATTTTCTAAAATATAGTGGCCAAAAATATATCGTTTAATATCTGGGTTGCATATTGCTGGTCTATCTCCCTACCAGCAACAGAAGAGGGCACTGAGTCAGGGTGTCTGACTGAGACCGGGTGAATGAGAGGGGTTAAAACGGTGCTGTCTAAACATCTGAGGCATCTGAAGGGGGAGAGAGAGAGAGAGAGAGAGAGAGAGACGTAAGAGAGTACATAAATAGAGAGTAAAGCATGTCCTGTTCTTACAGATGACAATCCAGACAGTGGGACAGAAGAGTCATCAAACAGCACGGCTATATGTACCTGCTCCACCTTGCCTTTATGACAGAGTGCGCTCATCTTTTTGGTTTTCTGGAAGTTTATGGAGCTCTAGTTGATTGCTTTGCCACGTTAATTGTCTTTAGCAATGGCAGAGTATGGCGGCCTCGGGCGCCGGCCAGGAGCTACAGCCGCTTCTCCTGCAAAAGCTACAAAATGGTAAGAGACCATGCTATGCTATCCACCTGTTGATGAATTGCAGTCATTTGCTCATTTTGGAACCTGACAGCAGCCATGAAGTGAAGGGACAGCAATACGGAGGATTGCATTGACAGTGAAGAAGTGTTTGTATCTACCAGAGACATTAACTGAGAGGACTTTGATGTTATGAGAAATAGAGATTTAGGAGGAAGGGTCAGCTTGAAATAGAAACATCAGGGCTAGAGAGAGATCTCCAGGAGCAGCAGGGATTTATTTTAGAAGCCCCCTGACAGAGGCAGGTAACATACACCCTGAGTTGAACAATTGAATGAACGCTTACTGTTGGGATTTGGTTCTATCTCTCAAACATTTGGATGTCCTAAACATGGTCAGTGGAGGAGCCCTTCATCTTAGCTGGCTCTGTGCTTGACGTTAAAAGGTAGATTTCCTTTGAAAAGGCAGAAGAAAGCACTGTTATCAGAGCAAGCCTTTTGTGGACTCAGCACTCGGTTCAGTGCCATTACCTGAATTATAACGAGAGCTGTTTAAGACCTGGCTCCCTATGAAAGCTTCTCATGAGAGATAGCACTTTATAGCAGCTTTGGTCCTGCTGTGTTCTCTTTATAGTTCTTTGCTCATGTCGGTAGATTAGTTCATAATGGCGTGTTAAGTGCACCACGTTTTAGGTTGCTTACTGAACCCTGAAAGTAATAAGGCTAACAGTCCTGAAGTTATCAACATAATTGTTTCTAAAAAGCCGTGCGCCGTCATCGCATGTGAGAACTGTGCTTTAATGGACAGACCTGAGGTGTTGTGATGTGAAAATGTGTAAAATGTAGATATGATTTTCATGCTTGAACTTCAATGGAAAGACTAAATGGCCCTAAACAGGTTGTGGCTCTTGATTTTGTGATTTTTCCTAAATATAGGACGTGTTGAGCAAAAAGGTTTCTGCAGGATCTTGTGCAGTTGTTCTGTGATTATTATAGACCAAACAGATGAAATTGGAAGCAACATTTTGCATTTTGAATAGTTTTGTATTCATTTGCATAGAATTGTGGTCATGATAAAACAGTCATCTTTAAAATGTCCTGTTTGTGGGCATTTCCGTAACTGCTAGCATGTATAGCTAGCCAAAGTTGAGTGCACTTCTGTCACACTATTTTTCCCTTGGGTCTTTTGAATTGAATTCGATTACTAACTCTATAACATTGGTGCTTTCCACCATGCTGTGCATCTGTGTGTGCTGCCAACAAGCTCCAGAAACTAAATACTTAGTTTTAGGTACTAGATTAGAAAATGGTTAGTTGGAGGAGCCTGAGGACAAGTGCTGCCTGAAAAGACAAGAAAGTCTTACTCGCTCTCATTGTAGTTACAAGGATCTTCATTTGTGCAGATTGAGGCATGATTTTGATAATTTTTATACTGAAAACTGCTGATTTGGGTAAGCATTCTTTCTGTCTGACAATTTTTTGCAGACAAATTAGGGATTTAAAGAAAAGTCAACGTTTTCCAAAACCCACATGGCAAATGAAACAAAATCCTCCAACATCAACCTAAAAACTAAGGTGTTAAACTTAAGATATCACCCAGCTGCAATAATGGAAGTGTCATCAACATAGCTGCGGTATTTGCTCAGGAAGCAGGTTAGAGATGAAAGAGTAATGCCACACATAAACACACAAACACACACATGACCACAAGAAGTACAAAAGCACCTCTGCTTAGTTCCTCCTGCTGTATAATCAGTCTCCGTCATCAAATGTCATGACATTTGCTAAACTTACTCCTCTGCACCTGCTCCTGAGCCATCCGGCCAAAACAGAAACTCACTTTTCACTCTTCCCTCGTCAGAAAATCCACTTCAACTCAAGGGCACTCTCCCTGTGTGATGCCCTGGCTGCCCTCGCCCTCTCCCCGCCCAGGCTCACTCAGCGCTGTGGGGATGGCCTGTGTGCGTCATGCCCTTCTGTAGGCATCGCACACCATCCAGCAATCTGGTGACTCAGCAAGCCAGGGCAGCAGGGATGCTGGATGTGAAACAGATTTGTGTGTTTGTGCGAGAGAAAAAAGACGCAGCTGTCTGAATGAGTGACTCATCTGTGCTTGTCACAGGCTTTGAAGAACTGACTGTGTCATTTTTGAAGACTTAAATTGGACATTATTATGCACGTGTCCAGGCTTTCATGCAAGGCCTGCTTATGAATTGACAAATCATGGTCGGTTGTTTACAGGGACTTGTGTTTGATTGTGAGGATGTCGATTTACATAGCCTCACATTACAGGCTATTCTTTACTCTTTTATTTGGATCCCCATTAGTTTCCAATGTTTGCTAGTCTTCCTGGGGTCCACACAAACTAAAGAAATATAAATTTAATATAAATAAAAGTGGTCAGAATCTGACAGCTAAAAGAGAACAACAATAGAATAATGCCAGTGTAGTATTTGCACAGTGAAGCATTTTGTTTTGTGTTACTGTATCCAGTACTGTTATCTTTATATCGTGGCTATTTACATCCATGTGTGTCTGTGGGGTGTAAGTTCTGCACTGCTCCAATATGGATGCTAACAGCTTCTAATTAAAGCTGAAAGTCAGCACTTTAATCTTGACATTGTTCTTTTACTCCAAATCCAATGTGCTATAATATGAGGAAAAAACTATACAAAGTTTGTAACTGTTCATGGTCATTATTAAAGACAAAAAGGATGCAACCTGCATACAGATTTTTATTCATGAAGGTGACAAATTCCCAAAGCAGGAGGTCAGTAGGCCACATGTGACATGCCCTGACTGTGTGAATAAGTCAGTGTCATGTTGGTTTCTCTGGTGATGGGAATGTCCCTGATACTGGCACCAGTTCACAGCTCGCAAAACAGACCCTCAATCCCACAAGGAGCAGGTTGGGATTACAGGGAGTTTCTGGGAACAAAGGGATTTTCCGTCTTGCCAACCCAACACAAAAATGGCCTGAAATTAAACCTACATCCTTCTTACTTTGCATGGATTGTGCTGTGAGGTAATAATGTAGACCACTTAGCCTGTACATTGCCCTCTTATTCAGTCAATTAGTTAAATTTCTAATATGACAATATTAAGTCACCACTAGTTTACAAGCCTGGTGAGTTTTGATTAAATGATATATTCAATGTAGGGACTGGGCTGGAGTCAATGACATCTCATTCCTCGTTGACAGATATTGAGTCAATGTCAAAAGTCAATACAACTCTTCAATTACCTTGCAGCTTATTAAAATCCCTCTCAGATCAGATGTCTGCTTCTCATCAGCCTCAACTCTTCTTCTCTCTTTCTGTGACCTTTGAAGCAAATTACAGATCACAGACGTTTCAATAAAGATGCGGTTAAACACACACGTGATCCAGATTATTGCGTTCGTGATGTTTTTTTTTACGGTTTCAATTATTAACGTGGTCTCTGATTTACAGGCAGGTTGTAGCATTTAGTCTTTGGTGGGATGGGCTTCTGTGCTAGTTATTTATCCTTGTGGATGGTTCCACTATTAATGGTTACAAGTAATTAATTCCTTATGTTCACATTTTGCATCCACATGGTAGGTATGTTGCCACTTAGGTGCCCAAAAGTCAATCAAGTATTTAAAATGGTGTGAAGTATAACATGAGAGTTACATCATTTCTAAATGCAGTCCGGGCCAGTTTGTAAGGATAGCTGCTCAGTCAAAACCTCATTAATTTAATAAATATTTTCGGCCTCTAGGGAGCAGAAGAACTGGACAACAGAGACACAGCTCTGACACACTAAGCATAAGTTTATGGCTAATGTGTTAGCTACAAATTGCCTATTTACACAGCCAGCAGCTACAAAGCAATACAGGAATTCATATGGAGACATGTCTCTGTTTAACTGATGACATTTAAGTGCAATTTTTACTCTCCTTTTAACTCTATTTTGGTCTTTTAACTTTGTTTTGGTCTCCACCAACTCATGAGAAAAATATGTGGCTCCTTAAATGCTAGATGTTCCATTTTCTTCTTGTTTCTTGTTTACTGAAAACAGCCACCTGCTGCTGCTGGAAACGAGGTTGGTGAGAGAGGTGAGGCATACAGTAAATCTGTCATAATGCCAAAGCAATGAGCTAAAAGTAGCTAGTAGACTTAGTGATGATTCTGTAAGGTTGTACTACAAGCAAGGCCTTTCATAGTAGACATAATCATTTGATTTACTCTTAATATATTACATATCAATTTTTGTACTTTTAATAAGTAAGAAATGTTATTTAATCTTTCATCAAAATGCTTCTGGCCATTGTACAATTTCTCTGCACGCTTCCTCTTGAAAAATTAAACAGAGTACCTGAGATATCACATTTAAGGTTTTGGCCCAGTATTTTGGCTGAGAGAAAGACACCAGAGACACACAATGTGTTTTGAAAAGTTTAGTTTTCAGAACTTCATAAGCAACCCGTTGCGACTTGCCTTTTCTTTCCTCTCACAACCTCCCCATGCTCCATCACTTGCCATCAGGCTGTTTGACCAACCCTCCCTCGTGGCTTCTAGCTATGTGACTGACAGCTACCCATTTCACCTCAATTTTAATGACACTTCAACCCCTAAATTTACCTGCACAAAATGACTTCAAAGAAAGCTTACACACACACACACACACACACAATAGCCCTTGAACACTGACTTCCTTTTCTCCTTGACCAGCTGAGAGTGTGTATTGAAAGGATAGAGGCTAATTCTGCTGCTTGGGGGCTTTTTTTTTTATAGCTCCGTGTGACACTCGAGAGTCTTTTTCTAACTGTGCATTTGTGTTTGGGTATGCAGCCTCTGTGATTTAAACGTCGCTTTGAGACTCTTTGTGTTTAATGTGTGGTTGTGTGCTCTTGTAAACCTTGTGCATCAGAGCTTGTCCACAAAGACAAGTGTATGTACTTGCGTGTGTGTGTCTTTGAAGTGCTCACACCTGTTGCGAGTCATCGGGTAAGCAGTGATTCATCCGATGAGTAGGGTGGCAGAAAAGCTCCAGGTCTGTTTAAAGTGCAGACACAAAGATATAAGGGTCACAACCATGTCACATGCCGCACCATGCATACGGTGTGTCCATGTTTGTGCTAAGGTTTGACCTCAACAATGCTGTGCACTCACTCAGTACTAATAGATGTGCTTGAGTTTCACTGTAATGAGAGAAAAGCTCAGGTTCGTGAGAAAGTTGACAGGAATTAGAAACGAGGTTACTGGGAGAAATTAGGTTACACAGGAAATCAGACAACACATTTATACAAAGTATAGTGGCAACTGGTAACTGCTGGTTACTGTAAAATTTCTCCCTTACTCTCAACCTTATTTTGGAGTCATGGCTTAGTACTACCAAGTATTGTAAGTGAGTAGACAGTATTTTCCCTTACAGTGCTAATATGTCTGAATTTTGCGTTCAGTTGTGGAAACATGCATATTCATCAGGGTTCATACAAAGTCTTGAAAGTTTGGAAAACGCTTAATTTTAACTGGTATGTTTGAAAATTAGGAATATGCATGAATTCGAAAAATTACTCCTTATTAAATCAAATCAAATCAAATCAAATTTTATTTATATAGCGCTATATCATAACAAAGTTATCTCATAGCACTTGTAAATATAGAGCAAGTCCAAGCAAACTCTATATCTACAGACCC
>JAVQJF010049706.1:0-17851 GCA_036023855.1 Gadopsis marmoratus
AGTACTTGAAAGGATATCTTGGGATAACTTGAAACCTTGAAAGTACTTGAAAGGATACCTTGAAACCTTGGGATACCTTGAAAGGATACCTTGAAAGTACTTGAAAGGATACCTTGAAACCTCAAAAGGATTTGAAACGATACCTTGAAACCTTGGGATACCTTGAAAAGATACCTTGAAAGGATACCTGTACTATCATTTCAAGTACTTTCAAGGTATCCTTTCTTTGTGATAAATAGCTTTAAGATTTTGGGAAACTAATTTGACATTCTGGAGACAATTGATTGCTAATTGGCAGATTAATGGATCATCATTAAAATAATGCGCTCAGCAAACTACACATTGTGTGACATATATTTTAAATAAGAAGTGAGAAAACTGTTTAAACTCTTTGATCAGTAAGATTTTTCTACAAATTAAACTTCATCAATATATTTTGAATACAGCAAACTTTAAACACCCTTGATTTACTCGCTTCATTTTCTCTGCTGGGCTCCTGTTTTATTTCCAAACTGTGAAACGTTTCCATTTGTAAATGAAAATATGCTGATGGAGAAAAGGCTGTCTGGGAAGGGAAAGAGAAAGAATAATGTATAATGAAGTATTTTTATGAATATTTATGGATTCTTTTTCTCTGTGGTGAATTCAGTAACCAATCCAGTGTGAATAATATCTTAAATAAACATAATTTCCTCTTTCTGTTTCTTCAATGTTACTAACAGCGCAAGCATGTCTCTTTCTGTACAGGGTCATAGCTCATACACATGGACTTGTGACCCCTTTTGGCCCGACAAGTGACAAATTAATTTCCAGTCCACCATCACAGGCCACTATAAATACATTACAGAGTATTCAAGATGGCTGTACCCAGTGCTAGAAACAAATAATCAGACTTTATCCCTTTCGATGGCATCCAAAGTGCGTTTGATTCTCTAATGAAGGCTGAAAATTGCAGCACATCGAGCGAAAAAAGACATCCGCTGGTTAATTGAATCATCGCAGCTGAGCAGGTTTGAGATTAATTCCACATAAGGAGAAGATCAAAAGCGAGCCAGTTAGAAAGATGTCGAGGGGAATAAGAGCACTGAGGCTTGTGGGATAATCCCATTAAGAGCTGCACATTCATTCAGACTAAGGATCCACAACGTTAGAGTAGGGAAAAGATTAGGGCTAACAGTCAGTGATGGAGAGGGGTCACAAGCAAACCTGTATTCTCACAGTCTTAGAACATTGTGGTGTATTATCCTGTGCTCTCAGTATTAAGCCTTTTTAAATTATGATTTTGAGCAATGATCAACCACTATGGAAGCTATTTCAGAGTTTGTCTCTGGAACAGATTGGATTACAAAAAATAAGAGAAATGCATGCGTCACTGCTTAATTCTGATTGCCAAGGACATATTTTAATACATTGGATTACACACACACATTTACATTGTACATATACACACATGTATCATTGTAAAGTATATATATCAATGACGCCTTCTCTGGCTACACTGCAAGCATTTGATCTAAAATTAGACTTTATTTTTTTGGAGTGTTAATATTTCTGTGTTAATACCGTGGAAGCGACACACTTTAGCATCTGCTACAGAAACGACCTCTTCATTTGGCAAGGTCACCCACTCAATTTCCAAACAGCGGTATGACATTAGTGATTTTACCATACCAGACAGTATTGATCAAAATCATACGCCATTGACTGGCAGCAAAAGTGTCCACTGCCACGCTAGTGGCTCTGCGAGGCTGTTCTTAGGCACTGTGGTGCTTTGAGCTAAATGCAAACGTTAGCATGCTAACATGCTCACCATGACAATGCTATCATGTTCATCAGGTATGATGTTTACCATGTTCATCATCTTAGTTTTGCACGTTAGCATGATAACATTTGCCAATTAACACTAAACACAAAGTACAACTGAGGGTGATGGGAATGTAATTATTTTGCTGGCATTTGGTCATAAACCAAAGTTTTGGACAATAATATTTTAGACCTGATCATGATGGAAGGAATCACCAAAGTTTTTACATACATCATTACATTCACCCTGGTGGGCACATGAATGTCTGTACCAAATTTCATGACAATCCCTTTGGTAGTTGTAGACTTCATGGTGGCGCTAGAGGAAAAGTCAGGGGACAGCCAATGTAATTTGAATTCATCCTCTGGGGACCATGAATGTCTGTCCAAACCTTCATTGGCAACACCTCCCATAATTGATTCAATATTTCAGTCCAGATCAAAGTGGTGTCACTAACCCACGACTAAAAATATTCTGATTTTACCACACAAGCACATCACATATTGTACAGAACATCTCCAAGTTTTCAGATCCAAAGAATATAATAGTAATGTGGTTATGGGTAAAATGTATGGATCCTGCCGAAGCATACTAGCAAAACAAACATCAAGTGAAAATGGAATGGAAGAAGGGTCACACAAACAGAGTCACGGACAAAAGGAGAACATTAAAAATGTGCTTCATCATGCAAGTCAAATTTATTTTGAAATTGTCAAGGCAATATAAACAGAAGAGACAGCAGAGATGCAAAACCTCCAAAAAGAAACCTGAAACTGATATAAAGTAATACCAACAGAGGGAAGCTTTGAAATGAAACGTATTGCAGATTTTCTTGACACATGACTAAAAAGAAAACAATTAAATCCACCATCACCCATACATTTGAGATGAATTAAAATAATTCCTCAAATAAATACACTATGATCATAGGTAACATAATCAGGACACTAAATCAAATATTTGGCAAAAACAATACAAAATATTCATTGACGCCATTTGTCAAATTGGTGTATTTACAAAGAGATGGATGACTGTTTCACTGTGTGTGTGCATGTGTGTGTGTGTGTGATCTCATTCCACGGCGCAGACGTTATCCAGGCTGTTCTCTCTGGGCTTGGGGAGCTCGCGTTGTTCCAGTAGTCGATACTGGAAGGAAACACGGTTGATATAGTTCCCACTGGACACCAGCCTCACCACCGAGTTATCACAACCAATCTTCATCTGGGCTGAAGGGCCAAAGAGAAAAACAAAGACTTTACACTGGAGCACATACAGCGCATTCTTGTTCTCTAGCCAGCCCGTCTTAGCATGAGTATTTGTTCTGTGTGTGAAGTGTCTTGCGTTGCACCAATCCACCGAGATTTTGGTAAATCAGTAAAGAAAGTGTAATATAGGATAAAGAATAGGAATTCCAATGTAAATAAAATACCCTTTGTCATACACTTTTATGGGTTGAGTGTACGTTCACAACCACAAACATTTGTGGATTATTGTGGATAGAAATATGTGAATGTATTTGTGTTTTGTAATGAAATTCAGGTTGTAAAATACAACTTGCATTGTAAATATTTGGTGATTTCACCATATGGGATGTTCTTATTATTTTGAAGGGCTGCAGCATAATCTGTCACCATGAGAGGACCCAGCTGCTGTACCACTGTGGTGAACAGTGTTTTGACATGTGGGACCGTAATGTGCAGCTGCAATTTAGTTGAAATGTTTTTGGTAATACACATGGTGAAATATGCCAAAATCAGGGTAATCTTCTGTGACAATCAGGAAAAAATAGCATAGTCATTGTCCAGAACAAGAAGTCACATTTCTAAATTGTCACTTTTCTGATGGAACCCTGAAAATCACATATTCGCACTGGAGGTAAACTGGAGGGGCTCAGACTCACCGAGCCCACTGAGGGAGAAACAGAGGTCAGCTACAGGGAACATCTTGGAGGTGTCCACACCATTCCCCCCTAGCAGCTCCACATAGTCACCTGACCCAGAACAGCCCGACCAAATATGCCTCTGTAAAAAAATAAACAAAAAAGATATTCTGGTCAAGCAAGCAGGAAACGTATAATGTCTGAATATAAAAGTGCCGTATGAAAGGTACCCGTGGTGTGCTGTTTGTATGTACTAGCACGTGGACGCACATGCATATTCCTGCAAGCTGGAGAGGTTGGTAAAGCCTATGTGTTGAACATGCAAGCCATAAAAGAATAGGAAGGGTATATGTGACATCCTTGGGTTTTACACTATTCCACTGATCGATAGTTGGCTGCTGTAATGCACCAAAAAATGTAACAATGCAAAACAAAGGGAAAGAAATGAACTGCTAGCCAATATGAACAGGGATGTTAAAATGCAGGTTACAAAGTATTCAAAAAAGTCATCTAACTATCACATAGGAAGAAGTCTGATCAGTGTAATGCTATATACCTTAAAGCTAAAGGCTTCTTCAACTTTCAGTCCTCAGCCCATCATATTTTCTGTCTATGCTCCTCTTTTATCACACACTTTTAATATAAAATACAATTACATGCAGCTGTATTTTCATACAAATCATTTGAAATTGTAACACTTTGGAACACTTACAACTTTCCTCTACATCTGAATAAAAATGTCAGGCTGTTGTATTTGGCCCAGCAAATGCAGAACTTAGCAGTTTATCATAATGTCAGCAGTCTGGCAGCCGGTGTCTCACCAGCTGCCAACATCTTCATGAGTCATTTTGTTTTGTTCAGTCTTTTATCAACATGATTTACACCATTCCCATCCTTCTCTAACTAACAATTAAGTACATATTTATTACATTCCGATACTTGAAATATTTATATTATTCTGCTCACTTTTTAATGTGTTTTTGACTTTTGTGAAGCTTCTATGAGTCAAACTTCTAAAACCTACCTACCTGCTGGTGGTTGTAGTTGTTGCAGCAGCAGAAATTGTAGCAGTAGTAGTAATCAAGATCGTAAATAGTTTTCATTTCCTCTTGTTGCTGTAACATTTTGCATACTTGTGCGGTATTTGCGAATGTGTTTGGATTGCAATAATTGTGATTTTCTTTTGGCTGCAGCGCAAAAAAGTTGTGAACACAGCATTAACATATCATCACCTTTTAAGTTGATATGGCTTGTTAGCAAACAGTTGCTTATTTACACATCCAGCAACATCATCATTTATTTGGAGTCAGGTTTTTGGCCACCTGTCAGATATAAGTTCAACATTAAGTCCGAAAATGATGCTGTGAGAGCAGTGAGAGTGAACCAAAACAATTAAGTTGTGGGCCGGACAGCTAAACAATGAGCTCAAACTCTTTATCAAGCTCCATAAGCTGAGGAGAGCTGTAGATTCTCTGTAAGTGTTTTTCTTTACCACAATTTAAACTGATTCCATTATGCTATACATTAGAAAATGGCCAACATCATGATCGAACATTTACAAACTGTAAGGTTTTGCTCGTGGGAGTGGCTGATTGACAGTTACACCCACACAGGTGTTTTCACTTTGCCATTAGACCTTTTGACCTTTTAGACATTGCTGCACCTGTTAGAGCAGGACAGCTGCTGACAACAGAACCACTGAAAACACCAGCGTGGGGCTGCAAGCGATTTGCCAAACAGAACATTGACTTTGGACGGGTCTCCTGGATTATTTTCAATGACAATACTTTTAGAAGTTCACTGCCAATGTTTTTAAGTTGCTACGATATCCACACATGGCAAATAATATGTCTACAGGGTCAACATAGGGCAAATCAAGCTGACTGGATAACTGTCTCCTGGCTGTAGCTTCATATTTAACGGACAGACGTGGGAGTGGTATTGATAAAATCACTTAACCATACTCCCTGACTTTTTATGAAAATATTCAAAATGATCAATATAACTATAGTATTTCAGAAAAATTGTTTTTTGAATACCACTCGTGTAACACTAACCTCCCTCCAACTGAATCAGTTACAAAAGCTTTTGTTGAATGTAGCTTCCTTTTTAATTACATAAATCAATGATTAATATAAATGTGTTAATTTAAAGAAGAGTTTGCTTCTTCAATAAGAGGTAGGGAGAGAAAATGTCTGTTTGCCTTTTTGTGTGTGTGTGTGTGTGCGCCTCACCTGTGGGCTGAGCTCATTGCTTTTAGCCTGCCCCAGGCTGAGTTCTGTCAGTTGGATCTCCACGGGGTAGATGACGGAGAAGCTGCAGTTCCTGTGCTGGTGTGGCATCACCATGGTGAAGCTGCCCTCTGGACTCTGAGACATTATGTTACAGGCTGTACACACACACACACACACACACACACACACACACACAGACACAGGAGGAGAGGTTTCGAATTAACAGTTCCCTTTCACCAGAGAAACTCATTACTGACACCTCATGTCACAAATTGAACATAATCAAGGCTGACTGCAGGGAGGGGACACAATTAGGGCTGAGCATGGAAATCCAATTCCATTTCTGATGACAAAGATAAGAAAATAATGAAATTTGAATTGATAACAGTATGGTAGACTAGACAGGCACCAACAGGAGTCGGATCACTTTACTCCTGTGGGCATGTTGTTCATTTAGAGACATTTTTGTAGTGAGACAGCCGTGCCAATCAATGCTGAGGAGAGAATGTTAGAATAAATATTATTGAGTGTTATTTGTTCTGAAAGTGCAAGATTTGAAGACTAGATTAATGACTTTTAGCTGTTGTGCATGTGTATCATTTTTCCAATTGTCACATTTACTAAGGAGCAGAATGAATATAAATAAAAATCTGCTTTTATGGTCTCAAGTTGTGGTAAAACACATTAGTGCCACTCATCACTGCATTACAGCATTTTCAAAACCTGACTCTCCCAGAGGAACTGTCCCAAAATCAGGTGAAATATTTGTTATTTATTGGCCAAGAAGTGTCTACATGTGTTGAGGGAAATAACATGTTTACTTTTGCTAATTTATGTAATATTTTTTTAACCTCCTGAGACCCAGCCTATTAATTTATGCCCTCTGTAGAGGACATTGGTTTTTGTCTATATCTTTTGACTCATTTGAGCTACCCTACTAAGTCCCAGTGTGCTAAATAGAGGACATCCTGGCATTTCTCACGATATCTCATGTGTTTGGGTGGAATGAGGGGAACATTGTTTTCATGCAGAGACAAGAAACATTAAAATGGAAGATACTTTTTTCCTCGGTTCTCAGGAGGATATCACATAGCTGCAGGTAAAGAGATATGAGAGGTGTTTTATGGCCAGTTTTACCCACTTGTAGCCACCTTGTGACACAGCAGAGGCTTGTGATCAGATGAAATAAAGGGCCAGTATTGGAGACAGCTGCAGTTAATGGTCAATATATGAATAAAACTTCCCATATAGGCCTGAGATTTATGCTATTTCCCTATAAATAATCCATTCAAACTCCCTTTTCTGTGTCAGTGCTCTTTCTTTGTCTGTCTTCATCTTATAGCCAGACTGTGATTGTTATGTTGCTTGACACAGTGTTAACACCGTGTTTGTCAAGCAGCTGGAAAACAGGTGCATCCCTCTCTTTCAATCGCTTCCTGTCGCTCTCGGCCTTGATTAATGCTCGGCCAAGCGCAAATGACCAGAAAGAGCACACGTCCATGCACACAGCAAAATGCAACCGGGCAAGCCCGCTTTTTAAAACACACATATAAGATAAACAGCACAAATCTAATTTACGTGCAAGGCCTCGTCCTTGTTTACATTATTTTCTTTTTGATTTTTTTGGTTAACATTTTAGTTATGTTTTTATGGATGTTGTTTCTGTTTGTTGTTTGCTTTTAGGCTTTTTAGCCCTCAAGTGGCTTCAAGGATGCGTAGCAGAGCAGGACTCACGGAAGGGGTTGTGCAGTTTTTTGACAGCGAGGGTGAAGCCGCTGCCAGGGCTGTGAATGCGGAAGAAGATCATGGCGACGTTCTGAGAGGAGCGGCTGGTGGCTCCTGGTGCTGTGGGGGAGCAGTAGTCTGTGTAGCGCTGGTGTAGGGGGAGCTGGTGGTCCTGCCTGCTGGGGAACTTCTCTCCCTTCAGAATCCAGCCATCAAACATCTGTAGGAGTAAATATTATGGAGTAAATATAGACTATGCCCGATTTTTTTTTTTTTTATCGCATTATCGCAACATAAAGTAAGGTCAAGTTTACACAGAAATACTATTAATGGGACTTTTCCTGTTTACATATAGTCGGAGAATGTGTTCAACTAAATCTATACATAGGATGAATATGTGGTTACTGACTTGATTACATCATTCATACTGTATAATGAATGAGTTGATCAATATGCCAGTCTCCCAAAAATCCTCATCTTTTCTATTAAACTAGGTTTGATAGTGCACTGGTACATTAGCTAATTAGACAACTTTACTTCACTTTATGTGTATTTTCTGAGACTATTCTATTTTTGCACATCTCATTTATACAGATAATGTGTTTAAAATGAAAGAGCTGTGCTTGTGTGTTTGGTTGTGATGAGCATCGTTCTCCTGCTAAAAGGGACTGATCTGTGCAGGTCACATACAAATGCTGTTGGTTGCCTCAACCCAGTCTGCATTATAAATGTAACCAGTCTTTCTCTCTGCGTTGCCTTTTACCACTTTGGCCCACACGGACGGAAATTGCAATGTAACTGGCAGGCTTGGCTTCAGAACTAAAGCCTTCTCTTCCCACACTTGCTCTGGGTAATGTGACCAAATGCAGAGAGGATCCAGTGTGGTAAAGCGACGACTTAACCCTGTTTGGCACCATTTAAATCAAACAGAAGGAGATGAAACAGAATTCAGGGTTTGAAACTGCAAAGCCCTGAACTTCCTGTCTTGTGCTCGCCGAAGAGGTTGGGGACGTGTGGGTGTTATTTACCTTGACGAAGTCTCCAGCGCTACAGTCGATACTGACGTCAGAAAGCTCCAGACTGATGACCTCGCTGGGCTCGGCGATGATGAAAGCAGCACAGGCCAGCTGTGGCTGAGCCGCCACGAAGGTAAAGTAGCCATCAGTAGCAAGCATGTCCAAACATCCTACAAACCACACACACACATTACTTATTCATAAAGCGTGACGGTAATCAGCTTTGCCGTCATCCAGTGTTTATAAGTCACAAATGTTGAATGGAAGAGCTGATGTGTGTGTGTGTGGGGAGTTTGTGACTAAATGATTTAAAAGTGTTAATTCATTCTGATAGAAGTGAATTTACATGAAACACTGACATTGTTTTAATTTCTAACCTTTTTCTGTGTGCACATATAGTTACTTCAGGTACTGTGTATGTTGTTCATTGTTGTTGTTTATATAGTTCTACGGTTATATGCATACAGTATCTTTGTTCAGCTGTGTTGTCCTTGTTTTAAGTTGTATATCTATTTCTATCTTCCTGTAAATTGTTCTTGGAACTGTGTGTAACATTGAGAGAACTTGGAGTCAAATTCCCTGCATGTGTACACTCGGCTACTTGGCCAATAATGCTGCTTCTGATTCTGATAAAGACATAGACATGGATTGATAATTGATTAATTGACTTATTGATACATAGAGTTGGCCATAACTGCTTTGACACTAGATTTGCAATAAACATATCCCCACTGAATGTTTTAAATTAACACTTAACACTCGTTTAATTGTGCAGAGGTTTACTTGTTGTATGAAGCATAACCATCAGCTGAATAAAGCCATTGTTTACTGCTGCACTTACTGAGAGGTCGGCGGAAGATAAAATCCTCTGATTCTCGTTTCTGGTCCAAACTGAGCAGAGAATATAATCCATCTGAAGCTTCGTTGTCCTGAATAAAAAAAAGGACACATGATGGAAACAGACGTCAGATTTTACGATCCAGCTGTGCAGACGTCTTGTCTACTCGGAGAAACTTTACACGCATCAGTTCAACCCCGCGCTGACTGGATTTATTGATTAACAATCGAAACTCTTACCTCGATGTAGCGACTGAGCGCCGTCCTGGATGAGACGGAGATCAGGAAGAGGAGCAGCTGTGCGCGCAGAGCAGCCGACATGCTGAAGTGCGTCTGTCGGCAACGTGTGTTTCTTGAGGCAGAGGCGAGAATAACGGCGCCGCCTGAGAGGAGGCAGCTTTTATAGCAGCACAGACACACAGGCCTACATCAGAGGGTCACTGAGAGACAAGAAGAAGAGAAAAAAAACCCCGCTGTGCGGACTTACAGTCATTTTAATCATGCGTGGAAACCTGTCAGCCATACCAGGATCAGGATCAGGGTCAGGATCAGGATCAGGATCAGGATCAGGATCAGGATCAGGATCAGGATCAGGATCAGGATCAGGATATCACCTGGCTGCGTAGGAACTAATCATAACTGCGTGTAAAGAAATCTAATTAAGAGTCATAATGTTAAACTGCCACGTTTCTTAAAATGGTTGCACAACATGATGCTGCTTGGTTAGTCGGTGGTTGGGACATTGTAGTGTGATTCATAACAAAATGAAGCTAAATCTAAAACAAACAAAAGAAAGCACGTGTGAATGAATCAGATGTGCAACATATTTCCCATGTGATACATCATTTTACACTTGTGCCAGTGAGGGGTCATGTGGCCTAAAGGTTAGAGGAGCAGACTTCGCCTGTTTGCTCTGTGGTGCTGAACTTAATCTAACTTATTAAGTCATTCATGATTCCCACCATGTATTATAGTGCTTGTTTTTCTTAACCCCTCTGTTACAAATGTGATGTCTTGGAGTGCCTGGACAGACCACCACCTGTCTCTGCTGACACACATGGAGTAGCCAGCTTCTCTCTGCTCTGGGGTCAGTGACTTCTGGCCTCTACACAGACTAATTTAACCAGTTTAATTGCCAACTTCTCATCAACAAATTCAATCAGCAACTTCCGACCGTTTTGCTTAAATAACATGGCACCATTATTTTGGCAGGCACATTTTTCCTTCCCACCATTCCAGTGTGCCACAGCGTATATGACTTCTACTACCACTGTAGTAGAGCACCACCAGGTTATGCCAGAGACTGTCCTTGCATGTCTATGTGGAGAGGTATTCACAACATGGACACTTGTTCAGTTAATAGTTGACCCACGATGCTCCACCTGGGTGTTTCTTTTTCTGCCAGTGAGACCTGAACAGTGAGCCAAAGCATTAAAATGCACAGCTGTACTTAGAAGCGCAGTATTGGTGGCATCTTCTGCACAACACAATGAACAAATAGGACCAGAGTGTAGATATGAGAGAGTAGAAAGCGAGAAAGAGTCAGTGAGAGAGAGGCTGTGATGTAATTTGCTTTGTCGTGACATAGCAAATTCATTTAAATGAGACTAATTGTGAGTGTTCACACTGCCACTGTGAAAGGTCAAACTCAGACGTAGCTGAGTGTATGAGATGATGATCATGTTGTCGCTGTTCGTACACACAATGGAACAGCCCAAACTTCCTCTCGTTCATCTGATATGAAGGCGAGAGACCCTTAAGCTAATGATAGCTGACATCTTCTCATAGTGATGATGGTCTGTGACGCCACACAGAGGACAACAAAGCCAAAAAAAGGAATGAACTTAATGAATAATATTTGCCTGTTGTCCTACAATACTGGTGACCTATTCAAGGTGTATTACTTTCATTTAGAAGCCGGTGGTCAGAGATAATAATTAGTTGTCTTACAATGTCCTTGTGTTGAGAAGATGTCTGAACCTCTTAGCCAGAGTCTCGCTGCTAAAGAAAGCAAAATGCTACATGGTGTGAGTGTGTGTGTGTGTGTGTGTGTGTGTGTGTGTGTGTTGCCCCTGTGCGACTTCACACAAATGCTGCGATGTGTGTGACGTGGTCCTCTGATACATATTGTAATTCTCCAATGTATTAAATTAATCAATAGATTCTAATGAACAAGTAACCCCACAGTCTCATTACATGGCTCCAAATGATTAACAGATATATCAGTTCACATTATGTGGCTCTATTCAGAGTTCATTGTCTAATTGAATCTACTATAATCATATCTAACCTCTCTTGCCATATCATAAAAAATGTAATAGTAGCCAGATTAGATCAACAAGCAGTTCCATTATGCAAACATGGCAGCATACAAAAACATCCCACAAATATGTGACATAAAAGCACAGAGCAAGAAACACATACATATTAAATCAGCTGTTGGCAAATGTCCCTGCTCTGATGGTGGTGAAAATGTAACATGACATTCAAATTATGTTTAAAATGAAATTAATTAAGAAAGCTCTTTGACCTCCCGAATAATATAAATCTAAGAGGAAGTGCCACCTGCCTCTGTCTCAGCAAAACAAAAGACTACAACACCATCTGGTGGCAATTCTGGGAACAGAAAACATTTGATTATTTTGGGTCTGTGAGGTTTATCACGATAAAAGGAATGCATGAATTACAATTCACTAAAATTGTCTTAAAAACGCATCCAATTCTGCTCATCAGAATTCTCTTATAGATAGTTCGGAAAATGTTAAGGAGTGCCCTGTGTGTCTGTGATGCTTGCCTCAGCTGGCCAGATGTGTTAGTCGCCCCTCCATGTGGTCAAAGTTAAATCACAGAGATTGTTGACTACAGACATTATCATCTTAACCCTGCCTTGGGATCCCAGCATGCAACCTCCTTCTGCACACCTGCTCCCGGGCAAAGATAGCACATATAGCTAAGTATTTGGCTTTGTTCCTCATTGTGTGTTGACTCCCTTACACACATATGTGCACACACCTCTTGTGTGGATCCGTCTGTCAACACAGCAGTCCAGCCTGGTTCTCCTTACTGCCTGACCGACCCATTCATCTCCTGTAGGGGCTGTAATGAGCCGACCCTCCCCGTTTGGACTGACCTGACAGAGAGAGATTACTTTAAAGCCTGCATGGATTTTCTCCCTTGTCCCCTCCTCCCCATTCCACTCCTCTGAAAGTGGTTAATTCAAAGTGCATTAATGAGGAGCGATGGATAACACGCACTTCTTTTAATTACCTTCCGACGGAGTTCTTAATGGGAGGCCTGGTGACTCCAGTCTTATGCTGGCCTTTCATCCAGTCTTTTAACTAATACTTTTTTGTAGTCAGGATAAATTATAACTAAGTGTTTATGGGTCAGTCATAGAGATACTGCATATTAAGATAACAAATGACCTTAAATAAATCTGAAAAATCATCTTGGGCAAACCAAGATACTTTTTATGATTTATTTGGCGTTTTCACTTATACTCTTGTGTAATATCACACACTGTCCAGTATCAACTCATTATTAGGTTATCGTACAAACCTTGATTCTGTTCATCATTAAGAATACATTGATAATGTTCAAAATCTATGTTGATTAAGCTGAAGTATTGTACATTTGGGAAGGAGCCACCGGAACATCTTGTGAAGAACGTTTTGTTGTCTTTGGCCTGGTGAAGCAATAAACACATTTACAAATTGCACAGTGATGATTGATGGCGCATGCAGATGATGAGAATAATTCAACATAATAGTATAATTACAGAGTGCACTGTGGAATAATTGTTCTGGAGCAGCAAGGGACCTCTTTTCCCAAAGGAAACACAATCAGACAGAGTGACACAAACTGCAGTGGCCCAAAATGTAACTAAAGGGCTGACAGAGCAGCACTATTTCTTAAAAAATAAACAACAATCTTTTTTTGGTTGACTGGTAGGAAATAGTTGGTGCAAAGTCAAAAGTCGTCACATTACAGTTAGTTAATTGATCCAACTGGAGTCTATCATGATGTGTCTTGTCCTCATAGCTCACTCATTACTAATTCATTCATTACTAACTCACTCAAGCCTGATCCTGAACTCTGATTGATGTGACCCTGATCTACAAGCTTGGCCTGGTGGAAAAAACACAAAACAAAAATGAATTGAAACTATGAACGGGTCTTTTACGATGACTTGTACTTTCAAACAAACAATTCATATCAGAGTGACATGTTTTTGTTTTTGTTAGTCATGCATTACAGTGTATAATACGGCACCTGCTGGGTTAATGATTTAGGACCACTTCTTTATGGAATACAATTTTATGCTGTAGGCCACACTCTTATTTGTACAAGTCTAGGGAGGCTTCTTTCACTGTCTTGGAAATCATTCTTTCAGTTGCAGGCAGTGACCATCTAGAATTACCAGTCTAAAAACAGCAGAGCATCAACAGCCACTTTGCATCTTGAGGCTCCAGTCTGATGCTTTTATCCATGTATGTCAGGGGCTTCATGAAGCACCTGTTGGCCAGCGTGGACTATGGTAACCAAGTGCAACCAGGTTAACATGATAACGTAGGGCTCAGGATTTGATTCAGGAGGAGTCAGGAGGCCACTGGAGCTTGTTAGCATACAGGGAAGGAGGGGTGCACCTGTGCAAAAAGAAAGAGTAACACTGTAAAGAGTCCAATGGCCTTTTTAATTTGTTATGCCTCTCTAGTCAGAGGAACCACAAAGGATAAGGATAGGACTAATGCAATGAATTTCTCAGCACTGACTTTTCTAAACCAAACTCTTCCTCTTTTAGCCGGAATGATCTCAGTCATGGATAAATGCCAATACCCTGCTCGGCTGAGGCCTGGATCGTATTACTCCTAACTCTGCATCCTTGTAGAGGAGCTATAACTGTCCTGTTGTACATGCAAAATCTGCTTCCTTTAACTCAGTTCTGATCTTGTACATCCACTTTGGACATATAAACTGTATGTTGTCCCCTAAACACACAGGTTGAAGTTCCCTCAAACTCTAAAACACGTCTGCTGCTCGGGACAGGTGGGTGGGCCTTTGACACTCAGTAAATGTGTTCCTTCATCATCCAGCCTCCACTGTGGTCTGGCTAGACTTCTCCAGCCTAATAAACATTGATTAGTCCACATAATCAATACACTCAATGACAATGATTCAGTGCACTGCATAAATGTATCGACTGCAATCAGCTATAAACAGCATCCCTCTTTTTCATGCATTTTCTGCATTTTATTAGCTGTGTTTTGATGGAACAATAATTGTACAACTCTCTGCAGAGTTAACAGACATATTTCATTAAGTGATACTGAGATGAGATAAAATCTATTGATCTGTATAGATTTAAAAATAAATAAATAAATAATTGTATGAATGAATAAAAAAACAATTTTTCCACAGCACTGTGATCCTCTGGACAGCCACCAGAAGGTGGCAATGTTTAGCTGCTGTTGGCATCAAAGTACTCTTTGTTGCTTTCTTATCCTCAAGTGCACACTAAATTATATTTTCTGTATTTTAGCAGAGGTGAGTGAACGGAATGAAACAGAAAATATGAGCAGAAATCTGGCTTTTCCATGCTTAAAATTCAATTACAATCAGGGGATTCAAATCAGGAAATTAAGTAGAGCAACTGTTGTATATTGTAACCACAGAACTATATTGTAATACAAAACTAGTTTAGCCACCTGCCTTCAGGTTCAACAGTTAAAATCACATCTAGCCTGTCAGTCTGGGTGAGGAAAGTTTTTGGGGAATACCGTAACACACCTGCTCATATAAAATGCCATCTAAGTTCCAAAAGAGAGCCATGTGATATATCATTTTTCACTAACAGTTGAATTTAAAGAAAAAGTGCAGCAGGAAAACCCCAAAGTGAAGCATGTAACTTTGCTACCCCTGGCTTCGGTGGCCATGCATGATCAGGTCATGTAATGAATGTTGATAAAGAAGAAAAGCCTGTTTAATCAGGATGGATCACTGTGCAGAGGTGGAGAATGTCAGAGAGAGCAGGCACAGCTGCTTAGTGAGAAATCCAATATTGACTGTCGGGAAAAATGTCCTGCATATTCTCTCATCTGTCCCAGGGGCCGTGGTATTATGCCTCTCACGTTAGCACTCCTAATTGGATTAAAAATGGCTTGTTATTGGGAGAAAAATGACTGAGAAAACTATCATGATTATTGCCTCTCAACAATGTTGGCTCACAGAGCCGAAGAGGCGAAGTAATTGTCATGGCTTTGGAAAATGTCAAAATCGGGCGATGCAGTCTGTTTTGAAGCAAACAGTTGCTCTGATTGATTGTGTTGTAAGCTCAAACAAATGGGAGACAATGCAGTCACATCCAGTGCCTCATTCATTGTCTTATTCTGGTACTACTATAAAGGAAAAAATGTCACATCAAAG
Organism: Gadopsis marmoratus; assembly: GCA_036023855.1. Taxonomy (NCBI): domain Eukaryota; kingdom Metazoa; phylum Chordata; class Actinopteri; order Centrarchiformes; family Percichthyidae; genus Gadopsis; species Gadopsis marmoratus. Next base: position 15,919 of record JAVQJF010049706.1, read on the forward strand.
TCTGGCATTCGTGGCATTTATTTGTAATGTTTTATACTTTTCTAATTGTTATATATTCAACTAGACATGTGTGTGTGTGTTTGTAGATATACATGTACCGTTTGGATGCACACATGAATGCATGCGTGGACAGAAATGAAACAGACAAATCCATCAGGCGTCCACTGGGTTTTGGTTTGTACACCACCAGGAGCACCCATTAACAGAAAATAAATGCTTGACGCCATAAAGCTGACAGTGTCTCATTCATACTGACACTCTGGCTAAATTACACATAAAAGCACTGATAACATCATCATTAAATATTGATTTTAAGGACGGTTGAAACAGAAAAACACATCCACTCATATTCTGCAGATGAGGGAACTTGGGTAAGAGTCAGAGCAGATTGAGCAGCATGGTGAAAATAAGGCAGCTGCGGTGGCTTCTTGTGTGAAAAAGATGGACAGAACAGAGGTGGAGGAAGAAAAGGAGAGAGAGGTAAAGGGTTGGTGGGGGGGGGGGGGGGGGTAGAAAGAGATTTAAGGCTGAGTCTCAGAGCAGATGTTAGTGTTGATGATGATGGATGCAGGTTGTTGAGATGCAGAGTTGTTATCATGAGAGGCACTCGTAGCCTCCTCACAGCGCACTTTTCCCCCCAGATGTCACTGTGTGTGTGTGTGTGTGTGTCTGTGTTTGTTTGTTACACAGCAGTGGAGAGGGAGATGCTGAAATGAGCAAGCCACATGCCCAAATTAAGTTAACACTAAATCTACTTCATCTATGTTGGGTTTTATCAAGTTGCAGATTGAAAATTCTTTAATGCAAGAAATTTCCTACTTAGTCTAACTTAGATCAACTACAAGTAATCGCAGCAATGAACAGAAGCAATGAGATACAACAAAGAAGGGTTTTAGAGACTGATTGGCACAGATGAGGCTAATGAACAACTATCTTTTACTAATGTTAGACGCAGACACTGCGAAAATCAACTACCTCTAAAGGCCTAAATTGGATTCATTTGAAGATTTGTCACCTTTATCTCACGCAGGAGAGAGGTGACATTCTTTTGCCGTAAACCAGGCATCACTGGGCTACCACATACATCCCTGCAATAATCCAAATTCACCAAAAAACCATTGGCTGCACACACACATCCATAGGCAGCAGGTGGTATGCGTGCGTGAATGGGACGTGTTGAGCGGTAACCTGCTCTACACTCTAACTAGATAAAAGGTGCAGGACAGAAACACGCCGGTAATTGATTGCTAATTAGTTCTTTTGTTGTCATCCATTGTGTCCTGACAGAGCTTTGCCCTGGGCTGTCTATTCACCCACAGACTCCCTGGCCTCGCAGCACGGAAATAAGCATAGCCAGTCCATAATGAGACAGGCTGAAGTAACCCCAGCAGGCTGCTTTACAAAGCCTGTTACTGAACTCTTGGATGCAAATACTGAAGACTTGACAGTGTAAACAGTGGATCCCCCCCCCCTTCACTCCATTGCATTCTCAGACAGACCAGCATGCATGCAAGTCTCATTCCGTGATTAATGACGAGGTGATAAATTTCCCTCAGTCCAGCTGCATTCTGCTTTACAGTATGTGTTGCAGCAGCCTATGTGCCATTTCCACTGAGTTGCTATACCCACATCTCTCTCTCCCTCTCTCATCAGTGCATGAGAAATTACCTAATGAGGAATGGGTCGCACATTTCCACAAACTCATTAACCCGCGAGCGAGTGAGACTAATTGCAGCGTTTGGGTAATGTGATTTCACATCTGTTACTGCAGCCCAGGACACAGTAGTCAGCACAGGGCTGGATCTGGTGGGCTGAGCCCCACATAGAGCTAGATTTAGTAGATCAGCACACACACACACACACACACACACACACACACACACACACACACACACACACACACACACACACACACACACACTCAGGCCGACAC
>JAVQJF010049726.1:5000-17774 GCA_036023855.1 Gadopsis marmoratus
GGAGGTTACTCATCCATCAGCACTGTTTAAATTTTTACATCTGTGGCATCGCCAAAGATAAAATCTGCCGGCCAAAGGGCTTGTTTTCCACTTTGAAGTGTTGCGGTGGCTCTGTTATAGCCTGGCATGGCATAGATCCATTTAGATATTTGGACAAGGTAAAGCCAAGACATTGTTTGTGGTTAGTTCATCTTTTGTTAATAATTTAAAACTTGAAGGATGAGGAATGAATTCAGTGGGGTGGTTCATTTTAAGACAAAACAAAAACATTTGTTTTAATCAGAAAATTTACAAAGATTACCCAAATTAGGATGTCAGATCTCTGTCATGTTCAGAAATATGTTCACATTTAATCAAATTATATTATAATATAATTTATATTTTCATCAAATAACAAAATGTTATATTGGTTAACGTCTTGGCAAAGGTTGCACTTCATTTAATGCAATCAAAGATGCTCTGGCTGTCATTGGCCAAAATCATTTATACATTTATCAACAAAGAAGACCATTCATTTAGCTGTTATTCAGCCTTTTAGCTGGTTTTAGATAACTGTTTTGATTTTCGGGCCCACAGATACTCTGTAGGGTTGAGTGTTAGGGCTCTCATCTGCCCCCACATGTGAAACCCTGCTGTTTCCTGCAAACACACTCACACAAGCTGAGTGTACGCTGCTCTGCCCAGCATGAAACAGCAGTGAGCTAAAGTGAACAAGTGACTGGCGCAGGAAGTTGATCATTTGTTAACTAGCTCAGTAGCCACATCCTGGTGTGTTTAAAAGGAAGATATACATTCAAGTACATACATTCAAAAGGTCATTATAAAACCTGTATTTCCAGGATGTTTAAGGAAAAGCACCTTATCCATTTGTAAAGTTCTTTACAACATGTACATGGTAGAGATTGTTGTTATTGTCTCATCTCTGTTAGCACAACATTGTGCATAATTCAGAGTCATCCAAAATAACCTCTTGCTTGCCAAACTGTCTACACCATCCTACCTCCAGTCTGATGGCTGAGAGTCCAGTTTAAGAGTCTGCAGCCATGGTTGCGGCTCTGTGACGCTGTACTGGCATAGTGGTGCTTAAATATAAATTCTCACATCAGCATGCTATCATGCTCACAATGATAATTCTAGCATCATGATGTTTAGCAGGTATAATGTACACGTTGTTCAGCATCTTAGGTATTTAACACGTATTAGCATGATAACATTTGCTAATTAGCACTAATTACAAAGTAAAAACACCTGTCTTTGGCCATAAACCAAAGTATAGGATAAACTGAACTACTGAGCTGATGATGAAGCTTGATGAAAAGTCAGAAGTAATCATGAATGATACCCTGGGGACCCTGAATCCCTGTATCAAATGTCACGGCAATACATCCAGTAGTTGTCGAGATTTTTAAACAAAAAACTGTCAACCTCACGGTGGTGCTAGAGGCAAAGTTAGATGATCACCAAAGTCTTTAGAGTTCTGTAGCAAATTTCATAGCAATCTATCCAATGGCTTTCTAGGTTTTCACTCTACACCGCAAATGTCAACCTCATGGTGATGCTAGAGAAGAAGTCAGGGGATCACAAAGGTGTGTAGAAATCATCCTCTTGGGACAATGAATGTCTGTACAAGATTTCAAGGGAATCCATCCAGTAATGGCTGAGCTATGGACCAAAGTGGTGGTCCTACCGACATTGCCATCCATGGGGCCATGTGTGGCTGAAAGCCTAACACAAAACAGAAGCAATGACAACAACAACCCATTTGTATCTCAGCTGCCTTTTCAGGGCAAGCAGTCCAAACATAACCTTACTGCAGCAAATATCAGCTGACAGGAGCTGACAACCCATTTTGAACATAGGTTGTTTTTGTCTTAAGGAACAAATCTATGTTCAAGGTGTTCAGACACACTTTAAGGTACTTTCAACATTAAGCAGTTTTAGTAAGTTAAGTTAAATTACAGTGCAGTAAAGAAGCTCCTAAAATATAAGATGCTCAATTTATTTTTTGCAGAATTAAATTATTTTAAACTGCTTATTCTGCATGTGGAGCATTCGTGAGGTCGATCATGAGCTATTTAAGAAGCATGCATATCTCTACTATATACATGGGATATTGTGAGTGGATTTTATCTACAGTATGTAGCATATGCCATAGTCACTGATATTAGAGAGATATTGTTGCAGTTAGGGCACCTTCTTTCTCCTTTCCCTTCCTTTGTCACATCTGTAACAAGTACAGGCTGTGGTTACTGTTACACAAGTCACACACACACACACGCATTATCAACATTGATGTGATGCAAGTCTTCCTAGAAGAGTTTAGGAACTATGCTATTGCCTCAGACTCTGGGTGGGATCCAGTGATTGATGACACAAAACTGAAGGAAGTGAAACCGTATTCGTATTTTGGCAGCAGTCAGTTTCTTTCATAACATTTTACCCTGTGTAACCCTTTTCTGCCAAGGGAATCTAAAAGTAGCGTAGCATGGCATGTTAGAACATTACAAACACCCTGATTTACATACATTCATCTTGACTCATACAAAGTAAGAAGTTTACAAACTACATCACTAATGATTATACCAGCACAGACTAAAGTGCAACCAAACAACATGAGCAAAAGTTATTAAATTGCAATTGTTACTAACTACATTAGTTTGTGGGGTCATAGATTAAACACATCACCTATATGGAAGATTGTCCTGGATGCCATTAGAGGTATAAGCTAACGCGGCTCTGTCCTGTGCTTTATTAGATTTGGGGAAGATTACACTCAAGTAAACCCAGCCAACGTTACCTGAGATAGAGTTACCTTTGCCAAATGCATCGGTTAATGTTAAAGATGAAAACGGTTTGAAAATACAATAAGTAAACTGAGCAGTCAAACAGAGATTATGCTAGAACAAAATTACTAAAATAGGACGTCAGCCAGACACCAGTTCAACCTTTTCAACCAACTCATTGAGCTACATAACATTAGCTTAATTAGCTAAGCTTGATACAAAATCCACCACTGACAGTAACTCCAGGCTGCCAAATGGACAATTGCCAGTTTTTTGTCTTTGTCTGAAATCAAGGACCCATCATCACTAAGAGTCAAAAAACTCCATGGGTTATTCCTAACAAAAACTGCAGTTCATAGAACACCTACATCTTCTTTTCAAAGAAAAAGCACAGAGGCTGCGGCCTGATGTACCCAGTTAAAAGCAGAGTGTGGGACGAGGGATAACTGGAGGTGTCAGGATGTAATTTGCACTCCTCAGTCTGCTGCTTTCAAATAAACACGGTTAAAGATGGAAAGAGCTGGATTGAATAAGGGCAGGCTGAAGTGAGGGAGAAAACGACAGGCCTAAAGACAAAGCGTTGAGTGGAAAAAGGAGTGTGGAGGCAGGAAGAGACATCCTAATGCTCTTAATGATGACATCAGACACTGACTGCATAACTGGGTAAATAAAGTAAACAGACGGTAAAGAGAAGGGGTAATGAGAGACTTGAAAATGTACTGAAAATATAGGCAGGGACCAACAAACAATGGATAAAAATCCCGTTGCCTGTGAGATGTTGCTGTCGCTTGTCCATAAGGGCCGGGATCAAACATCTGCCCAGCTGAAATGAGCTTGAACAAGATACTGACTTTGTACCATCTGCAGGGACGATTCTCTGTTGCTGAGCCTGACATCTGACCTCGTTATATCAGGGGCAGAGTGAAACGATCAAAAGATTATCACAAGAACAACAGCCACCACAAAGATTTGGCCTAGATTCCTGTGAAATATGCAAGACACTTACATGTTTCCAGCATATTATCTTACAAATGTAAACTGCCCATTACAGGTGTGTTTTGTGTGTCTTCTCCTCCTCTTCTTCTACTTCTTAAGCTGCAGCTACGTACCTCATAGCTATGCCTAAACACCAAGGAAATGTACAAAAGGTTTAAGGGAATAGTTCAACATTTTGGGAAATTGCTCATTTACTTTCTTGACAAGAGTTGCATAAGACGATCAACAGCATCTGGTTAGGTTAGCACCTTTGTAGCTCACAGTGAGGTTGCCAGGAAACAAGTATGTCACTGCTGCCCACCAAGAAATAGTCCCACACATAACAGAACCGCCCCAAATGAGCCAAATGGAAATTTAGCTAATATTTGAGCAATGTGTATGTGCCTATAAGTGTATATACAGTATATATCATTACATAAAAAGGTTCAGATATCGATAGTGAGAGGTGCTGGGAAATTATTTGATTGAATTGAAAAAAACAAGTCCACTGGCCATCTGTATTGTGCAGTGGGGGCACATTTGGTTTTAATGCTCCTAAATATCGTCATAGTTAAAATGATAACCAGCACGAGGATTATCATTTCATTTCCAAGCAATATTCAATATTTGTAAAATTGAATCCCACAATTACATTAATGAAATGATGTCAGTGAGGTCTGTTCGCAGCTTCAGGACAAACCATTTGTATTCAGCCAAGTAATAAAAGTAAAATAAATAATGACATGTATTATCCACAAAAATATCCACAGTAAAAGAAGATTGCGCCTTTCACAGACAGCCATTTCCTCATAAAGGCCAAACGTTCCCAGTAGAAGAAGACACTGATCTTAACATTGAGTTTCATTGTCTTTTATACCTGGTATACCTGGTTAGAAACGCAGCTAATCTTACAGACTGTTAGAGATGTATAGTAATTGCTTTCTGCTTGCAGTGGCAGTATGAAAAATGGCCACAACACTTACAGCTGTGGTAATAATCTAAGTACCTTTTGTTGTAGCGGCTCAGTTCTGTAAATGAGTTTGTGATAAAACATGTTGATAGATTAGAATTATTTGAGCTCTGTTACAATCAGGAGAGATTCATAAACACATAATGTTAGCGTTATTATTGTGATCATGTTAGCATGCTGATGTTGGCATTTCTAGCTCAAAGTGCTACGATGCCTAAGGACGGCCTCACAGAGCAGCTAGCATGGTTGTAGAGCTTTGTTTCCAAACTTACAAGCCCCTTCAGACATGTTTTAATGTGTATATAAAATGTCTCTATTTTGAATAATATTTGCAATATGATGATATGTTCTTTTCACAAAAAAAGTTAATTTATATGGTCAAAATCTTTTCAATGACATCCTTCATTAAAAATCCAGAAACTATAAATATAAGTTGAACTGCTGGATAACAGATGTTTCCTGCTTCACTTTAAGTTTCCACATTTCCACACACTTTTGCAAGTTGAGTACTTGTTCCAGGATTGGCTCCCAACTTGGGCAGCAGTGTTTGGCTTTGAGCTCGCAAGATGCTGAGCAAGAGCAAAATCTCACTCGTCTGAACACAGAGATGTTTCCACGCAGTTGTTGCAGCGGTAAACAATCAAACAAAGCACCAAAGCCCTGGCTGATCTGGGGTCACTGCACTGCGTGGGTCTTCCAAAACAACACGCCTACTCCTGCTTCCTGAGTGAAGCCTGGACAGTTTGGAAAGTTGTGGAGCCATTACAAACATTTCTTTAAATAACACCAAATTTACCGGACATGAAGTTGTGATGTGCTTGTCTTTGCCTGCCACACAACCACCACTACTGCGTACTGCTTTAGTTCGGGGTTAGGTAACGAACACAATAATATTGATTATGTAATATTTGCTTCTGCAGCTATTAATGATGGGCATTATTACTTGTTATTTTTATGTAATTAATCCTTTGTGTGTGGGGTATTAGGTGTGTGGGTTTGGAAATGATTGTTAACTTTGTGTCTACCAGTGCTGCTGTCAAAACAAACCCTTCTGTGTAATCGTTTTGTGAAAAAGTAGTGAGAGACGTTTCCCTGTTACTGGAGAAGGAGCCTCAGCTACAGCAGCAGTTTCACATTAAACAGATTTTACTTCAAGTACAACATCTTCCATCCCAGGACTAAATGATAACAGACCCATCGCCCTGACATCTGTTGTCATGAAGGCCTTCGAAAGACTGGTGTTAGCCCACCTCAAGGACTTCACAGGCCCCCTGCTGGACCCCCTGCAGTTTGCCTTCCTGGCAAACAGGTCAGTGGATGATGCAGTCAACATGGGACTCTCCTGGGACTTACGCAAGCATCCTGTTTGTGGACTTCAGCTCTGGGGTTCAACATCATCCCAGACATCCTTCACACCGAACTCACCCAGCCCTCTGTGCCAGCCCCCACCTGTCAGTGGATCACAAACGTCCTGACAGACAGGAGGCAGCTGGTGAGGCTGGGGAACATCACATCCAGCACCCGGACAATCAGCACTGGCGCCCCCTAGGAGTGTGTGCTCTCGCCACTGCTCTTCTCCATCTACACTAACGACTGCACCTCAGGAGACCCCGTAGTTCAACTCCTGAAATTTGCAGATGACACAACGGTCACCGGTCGCTGGGTGACGAGTCTTCATACAGACAGCTGGCGCTCTGGTGCGGTCAGAACAACCTGGAGCTGAACACGCTAAAAACTGTGGAGATGACAGTGGACTTCAGGAGGAGCCGTACAACACTGCCCCCTATCACCATACTGAACAGCACCGTGTCTGCCTTGAAAAACTTTCCACCAATTTCCCAGGACCTCAAGTGTGCATCCAACATCGACTCCTGCACTCAACCTTTAAGAGGCACAAATGTTTAAGAAGGAGAGACATTCCTTCAAAGGAGATAGAGAAAAAGAGAAAGGTAGGGTAGGCTATAGCCATGACCAAGACCATGAATGGAAATTTGCGGCCACTGACCAAAATAAGACTTATCCTGCAGACTTTGAACATACCGTTGTGGCCGTGTAAAGATTCTGAAAGGATAAAATCATATTTAAATAAAAGTGGTGGACAAAAGTCAGAGCCCTTATGTAAACATTTAATGCTTAAAGCTTTGGCAGTATGAGCCAAGATGGCCTAACATGTCTTTTAACCTCCAGTGAACTCAGTACAACCTTTTAGATATACTGTATATAGTAATGCCTGGATCAGTGAGGAGTTTAGTGTATGTTCTGCAAACAGTAATGTACATGTATTCTTTTGAATCTACAGTGGTTTTAATCTCATATATTTAATCTTGATCTTGAAGATACGGCAAGCTTAAGGCTATATGCCAGTGGATTTACATGCACGCGCACACACACACACACACACACACACACACACACACACACACACACACATATTTCATTAATTTCGATGCTGTCAGGCTTCTAAATGAGTCCATGGATTATATGTTAAAGCCATAAATGCATTGCAATTCATCCAAAACAAAGCTTCTTTTAAAAAAAATATCTATTCAATAACATATTAGAAATACAAAGTTCTCACATAACAGCAGCGATATTTTCTCCAAGTGCAGTGACCAGAGACAGAGCTGAACCATACGGGCACTTTAGCCTTTACGTAGGACGCCCCTGTCATCTGCAGACCTCTCACTACCGACCTATAGATATGACCCAGACTGCCAAATATACACACAAGCAGCCTGAAGTCATATACAAGCTGCGAGACAGCGACAGCTAAAGGCTGGAACTCACTATAACCCAAAGTAACATACACACAGACACATACACAAACCCCCAAAAGGCACTGAAGCATGGACCCGTGGAGTGTAATCCCTCTTAATCCACACAAACAGCAAACAGTCAATGGGTGATGATGCGGACATGTGTTCACAAGTCTGTGTGTGTGTGTGTGTGTGTGTACTTTCTGTGTTACTGTGAGGACCATCCTGACTTAAGGAGAAAGGAGTTAAAGATATTATGACATTGTTCATGTTTAACTGTACAGCTCAGGTTCAAACAAATTCAGTTCAAAGTGATATTGCAGAGTATATAAGAAAAGGCAGTAGCAGAGACATGCAAAGGGAGAAGAACACAGTATGACACGTGAATTAACTATGACAATGGCTTTGTACCCGAAGAGGGAACATATTGTTAAAATATTTTCTTAAAAGCAGAAGTCAGATCGCGTAAGATTTCCTCTCCAAATGAGAGGTGGGGATCATGGCCCAGTAAATATGGCATTTTTCTTTTAAATAAAAATGTGAAACACTAATTATAATCCCAGAATGCATTGGGCAAGAAGCAGAGTACAGCCTGGGCAGGGAAATGGCTTCCAGTTCAGCTGACCTTTAAACTGCTGAAGGAAACCCACAAAGACACAGAGAAACAACAACAAGCATGAAGAAAACAGCAGCAGGATGTGAAGGTTTAGTAGGTTGGCAGGTTGGTGACAATTGGGATCATTTCTTAATTTCTCGTCATCACATTCATTCATTCAAACAGAGTGATGAATCAGCAACTCTTTATCATTGTGATTATTTTAGGCTTTGTTTTATCACTGGGGTGAGGAAGCTGTCATGGTTGGCTGTGTCTTAATATTTATAGTCACTAGTTAATTATTTGTGATGGGCAGGCTGATAGCGACAGTCAATGCCCAGATCTCAAAATGTACGTCATGTTGATAGAGCATTCAGTTAGCCAAACGAAAAACTTTAGGATGATAAGATGAAAGACGTTTCACCAACAGTAATTAGACATTAGTTCGCTAATGGTGAAATGTAAAAGTCAAAGACTCTTTTGTACTTAATGTTGGTGTACATCTTCTGCTCTGCCGTTTAATTAGATAGCTAAGATATGAGAAAGGAAAAGAATCGTTACTGTGTGGAAATATCCAATTCTTTTCTTAACGGCCATATTTGGTGGAGCATTAGCTGCTTCAAGTGGACATTAAAATAACAGCAGCGTCTGTTCCACTTAGAGAGTTTTCAAAAAAATGTGGCTTGTGTGTGATTTCTCACTGACGTTATTTTCAAGGATACCTTCTGTCATAAAAGATTTGCCCTTGTCAGTGATTCGTACTGCGAGCTTCTTTGTCAGGCTTCATGATCCAAAGTGATGGTGAAACGAGTTATTTCCATCTACGCGTGGAAACAGTAAATGTTGCTAAAACTCTACGTGGTGAGATTTAATGTGGATTGGAATGACACAGCTCAGTGTTTACATTCTGGAGTTGTGGAATTTAAGATCTCAGTCTTTTGTAAGGAAATATGAATCATCACTGATTCCATGTCCCAGTCTTGGCTGATGTCAGTGACTCTGCTGTGCTGGCAGCTAGCTTGCATCCTCAGAACTCGACATTTTGCATGAATAATGAAGAAGGGCTTCAGCCCCGATGCCCCAGTGATATCATCAGTGTCGCCACTACCACTAAACCTGACTTTGTTCTCCAAGAACATTCGTAGCTCACATCTTTCGGTCGTGTTCCCTGTAGCTCACTTTCACAGCTACTAGGCAACAATTAAGAAGGGGCGGGAAGAAAACGGTTCCGTCAGAACAGAAAGATAGTTGAGGACCATTTGAGGAAGAAAGAGGATACTCAATACCGAAGACAACTGCCAAAACACTTTGAGAGCCACTTCAAGCCGCAAATGTTTTAGGAAAAGCAGCTCAAAGGCTTTTCAGTATCTCTTAGAACAGTTGTGATACTTCATATACACTTCATCACCACATATTTTTCATCGAAAACCAGTTTCTGCACTTGACATTAAACTGTCAAATGCTCATTTCACCAACATTTTCTTTTGATCTCTTCTTGCCTCCCTTTCATATCTGTTCTTCCTCCTCCTCTACTTTTACACATCTCTAAAGATGCAGGATCTTCCTGTGAAGCGGCTCCTTGTATTTCTTTCTATTTACATCCAGGCCTCCCTGCTTTTTAAAGCGATTAAATATGCAGGGATGTTTCTTCATTTTCCTCATTTTTTTTTTTGCCGTCGCCTGTACAGAACCATGTCCCTGCTCTGCGCCTGCAGTTGTGTGCTTCACCTCGGTGCTGTTGGGAGCTATGAATAAAAGACGCTTTGTTCTGTTGTAGTCTGGTCGTGCATCTGCCTGCAGCTGCTGCTTAAGTGATCTCTGAGGACCCCTGGCTGGTATTTGGGGAAGAAAGCGATAACAAGGAGAAATAAGGAGCATGTGTGTCATGACATGACTCAGCATGTGCAGGAAAACACCTGAATGCAAGGAATCCAAATGCATGTGTGTGAATTCATCGGTTTTACAGAGTGTGGGCCATGGTCTGACCTGATGCATGTTTGTGTGTGTGTGGTGTAGTCGGGGGGGGGTTTGCAGGGAGGGTTTAAACTCCAGAGTGATGCTCTATGGAGCGTGATGAGAGGAGAGGTACTCAGGGACAACACAAGCCATTCCAAATAGCACTCAGTCTGAATAATGCAGCAGTATGGAGGGAGGGAGGGAGGGAGGAGGTAAAGAGAAGAAGAAGAGGAAGAATCAGAGAAGAGGGTATGAGAGAGATTGTGTGGCGAGTGGGGTGCAAAAGAGTTGCACAATGACGCGAGCACAGTGAAAGGTGGAGGAGATAAGAGAGGAAATAAGGTGCAGGATGAAGGGAGAGGAAGATATGGAGGAAAAATGCCCAGATGGGGAGGGCGGCTCATTCACAATGATGCAGAAAAGGTGGAGAAGTGGAGGAAGAGGACTGTAGAGGGGGCAGGAGAAGAAGAATGGGCACCGAAAAGAGTGGAGATGAATGTGGAGGCAAGAAGAATTAAAAGAGCAATTTATACATAAGTGTATAGGAATAGCTGTTATTGCAATGATGCAATAACAGCTATTAAAAATATTAGTGACTAGATGGTGAGCATAGCGCAGCATTTAGCAACAAGAGAGATGAGCAAGATTCTGAACATATACTCATCGTATCATGATGTCAGATCATTATGAGCTAAATGTCATAAATGTTAACGTGAAAGCAAGACACGCGGGTGAAAAACTGCAACTACTTATAAACTCTTGTGTGAGACATGGAGATTCTAAGACATAGCCACTAAAAACCTAAACTGCGCAGCAAACCTTAGACAACACAGCATCTTCCAGGTCGCGACACTGCTGCTGAACAGACTCCAACAAACTAGTTTAATTTGAAATATTTAGGTGCTGGAAAAAAAACTCAAAATGTTTTGTTGTGTGAATCATCCAGTGAGGCGGACAGGAATGAGATAATTTTAGGATTAATAAAAGGCTGCTAAGAGTACTAAATATCAAGAGCAGCAATAATAACAGCTAATGAAGGTTGGGAAAGGTTGATTTGATAAAAACATTAAACAGCAGCGGCAATTATGACAAAAGGATTAGAAGCATTTAGTCCACATTTAGAAAATCCACTGGTTCATTTGTACATTTAAAAAGAACAATGTAAGAAAGAAACGTGTCATTTTTCACAGCGGTACTCAGTATAACCTCATCCTGCTTCATACCTGACTGCAACTGTGACGGGCCAGTAGTCAGAGGGAGCAACACTTTCTTCCTCCGACATCATTGTTGTAAGAAAAACGTAGACAGTGATTTCACCGCTAACACTCCCAGGTTGGCTGGTTAAAAGGGCCGAAATCTAATTTGGAGGATTCACAAATGGAATACGTGCTACATCAGAGGCGCAACTAGAGAGGAGTGCACCTCAACCACCATGAAACAAGACGACGACGAAAAAAGAACCTGAGAGGTACACAAGTGGAGAGGAGACAATGATAATGATATTTATAGCAGCTCCATGTCCCATCGGTGTGCGTGTGTGTGTGTGTGTGTGTGTGTGTACAGTACACACTGTGGTACATGGGGGTGTGGGTTGCCACAACACACATGAAAGCCCTTAAACTGTGTTGGATCTCACAGTATAATTCATAGCACAAGTAGTTGTGTGCAATATATAACATTTTGAAATGGATGCCATCTTCAAAACACTGTCTTTGTAAAGTTGGGGGGAGGGGGTGTGGCATATCTAAACCATATTGCCATTGTGTGCATGTTTTTGACTCATGAACCGCACGGTGACAGGATATTACGGTAAGGGCACAACCAGATGGAACTGTGGCACAGCACAGATGGATCGCATGTAGAGCTGCAACGATTAGTCGACTATTTTGACAATCGATTAATTGTTTCAGTCATTTTTCAAGCAGACATGTCAAACATTTGCTGGTTCCAGCTTCTTAGATGTGACGATTTGCTGCTTCTCCTTTGTCACGTATGACAGCAATTTAACGACGTCACTTTGGGCTCCGGGAAACTGATGAACATTAATTTTTTTTTGTACATTTTATAGTCCAATAGGTTAATCATGAAAATAATCGGCAGAATAACTGATAATGATTAGTTGAGGCCATAGTTACAAGTACTAAGTCCTGACCTTTGTGTGTCAGTCCCGAACGTTTAGGCTCGGGGCTGTAGGTGGTGGAGAACCCAAATGCACACAGCGTAGAGGAGAAGAACGGGGTTTATTTAACAGGCAACAAAAAGGAACTTAGGTGACTGGGCTAAAAGAAGTCCAAAAACAGGGAAAAACATGGAAAATCCAGAAAACACAGAGGACATGCCGAGAACATCCACATCACGCAGACGCAACAAGGATCAGCTGAACAGACCACACTTAAATACACAGGACACCAACGAGGGCAGCTGCGACAGGTGAACACAGCAGGTGAAACAATCAAGGAAGCGCAGGGCTCAGACAGGACACTATGGAATGATAGGAGTGCCACAATAAAGAATAAATATGTAAATAACAGAATAAAAGAATACGACAATAAATGTGGAAATATAAAGAGAAATAAATGAAAGAATAAAAGAATACGACAATAAATGTGGAAATATAAAGAGAAATAAATAAAATAATAAAATAATACGACAATAAATGTGGAAATAAGACAATAAATGTTTATTCTTTTCCCTTTTGCTTTTTCTATTTCCACATTTCTTTTGTCTTTTCTATTTCCA
>JAVQJF010049735.1:0-13549 GCA_036023855.1 Gadopsis marmoratus
CCCCCCCCCCCCCCCCCCCCCCCCCCCCCCCCCCCCCCCCAAGGCGAGACAACAACAACGTGTTACAAAATACTGCACAAGGCAACGTGCACTCACAGGTCTGCTGTCTGGTACAGAGGCTCGCTTTAAAGGGGAACAGCAGCTGGATTGTGCAGCAGCACCAAAGGGAATCAGCCTAATGCCTCAGAGGATGGGTGGACTCAAATAAACACTTGCAATACATTTAAAGAAACCTAACTACAATTTAAATATATATATATAAATAAATGAATAAATAAATAAAGTTGTTGTTAATCCTGTGAAAGCCTTAATTCGCCCAGCTGCGGACTGCTTCCTCTGCCACAGCTACTAACGGCAGAGCTGCGGCTGCCGCTGCCTCCGCCCATCCTGGAGAGGCGGCTCAGCGCGCCGGGCTGTCAGTTTCCGCCACGACACGCGAGGGGAAACAAATGCGCGCAGTTAATTGCGACGACGAAGCGGCCACCAGAAAAAGTAACCGAAACGTAGCGAACAAGGGCGCCTCGCCGCTGCCTACCTTGGCTGTATCTCCGCTGTCGACACATGCAACAAGTCTCTCTGTGTCCTGGAACTGTCCATTTCTTTACGTCTTCTGCTTCTTCCGCCGGCTCACTGGAACTCTGTCCGTGACTAAGGGGGGGGGACAGCCGGCATAAAACCTGACCAGTGTCCGTCATAAAAAAAAAAACCCCTACAAAGTTTGTTGTTTGTTTTTTTTAAAGCCAGCTGAGTCGGAAGGTTACAGTGGGCTGACAAGATAGATCCGCGTGCGTGCGTGCGTGCGTGCGCGCGCGCTGCCCACTGATATCAGATGTAGCAGGCGCGAGGAAAAGTTACCTCACGCTTCCTGTTCACCTTTTGTCGCTATAACAGCGTTTTACTATTCCGTATCATCTGTTAATACTTTTTAAACTCAACCAATATCGGTAAGGTCAGTAAAAGCTGTCATTTGTTCTAGACGTGTTTAATTGTGTACATTAATTAGTCACTAAAATTCCACGTAGAGGTCTTTGAGAATGCCGAAATATTAAAAATGCCTTTGGTGTGGTAAACCGTCATTTGGTCCTTGTATACAGTAAACTACATATATCCCTGTCTCCCTGGATATGAACTATAGCGCCACCTATAGGTGCCTATATAACCTCCCACTTAGTTGAATGATTTTTCAGTGGGATATGAGAGCTTCTTTTGGAGTTCTTTTCAGTGCGGCAGGAATCTGGCAAAATAACATGTTAAATGGTTCCCAAGCTAAGTCTGCACCGCATAGGGGCTGCGAAATAAAGCAGGAAATAAGTAAAACCAAAACTGCTTACGTCTTTTCTGAGAAAAGTTCTCTATAAAAATAAAGCGTTAAACAATTTGCAGTGGCGAAAATTGATGCTTCAACTGAACTACAACTTCCAGTCATGCCGCCTGATGATGAGGCCTTACGTGGAGATATTGCTCTATATTAAGGAGTCGCATGCAACACATGTGGGTAACTGCTGCTTTAACTTTTTGTGCAAATTGACCATTATAATAAGGATATCTGGCACAACTTCATCTACTTCCACAAAGGGAAACCTTTTAAAGTGGTAAAGCTCCAGCAACATTCTATACGTGTTGGTGGAGTTTTGGCCTCTTTAAATGGGGCTATTACACAATTAAAGTATACTCCAGAGCACACAACAGGATATATCAGGAAAATATACTTCCAGCATTGTAAAAACAGTTGAATGAATGTAACACTCACGCTTGTGTGAGTACCCTCTATAAAGGAAAGCAGTTGCCATTCTACTCCTTTGATAATATCAACTCATTGGACTAGATGATTGGATGGACAGCCCTTAACAGCCCCCAGCAATACATCACAAGACAATTCTGATGATTTGTTGCATCAATTGACTGTTCACATAATCTCATTTGGGTTGGAGAATGCACTCATCCAAAGGTTCCAGTCCAGGCCTTCATTTCAACACAGCAGCCCACACACCTTCAGATAAAGGGATTCGAGTGGATGGGAAGTGCCACATATCCTTGAGAGCGTTTTTTAATTTCTTGGTGCTCCATCTGTTGAAATGATAAAGTGCAGCCATAATGGAGTGCAACAAGATTAAATTAATCAGGTTTGTCCATTACACCGCCGCAGGCTCTTCGCAGATGATTGCAATTTTCTCTGTCAGGCCCATTATTGTAAGATCTGTTTAGTGGGTTGATGCAATTAAAATGGACTTAATGTAAATTTAACAATACAAATAACACTTCTGTCTGTGTATGTTTAAGAGGGGTGCGGCTGGAGGGTCCTGAAGTGCAACGGTAAACACCCACTGTAACCATTTTTAACTTCAAACAAACCAGGGTGCTATTTGATTAGTGTGGACTCTGTGATCAATAACTATGTTTCATGTTTTCATGTTCTCTGTGATGTCAAAGGATCCGGTTGCACAGACCACCCTTGTCTGGACATTGGCAGTAAGGAACACAACACCTTCCACAAGCGTATCATGATGCCCATAGATCATTTGAACCTGGAGTGGGGGGGAGTTTAATGGAGTTGCTCTGATGAAAGCACATATAGTGCACGCTGTTACTCTTGTGTGCGAACCTCACGGTTCAGTACTGTAGGTGAGGCAGGCCTTTTTTGAGAATTGTATTAATTTTTCCCGGAGCTGATCTAATATTTTCCTGATTGGTTGCTTCCTCCTGCTGGATCAGGTCACTGCCAAGGGACAAAGCCTTACAGGATGTGTGCTTAACAGGAGGAGATCTCGGCCTAGCGCCACAAAGCTCCCACTGCCACTTAAACACGGGAACGGCAGAACTGTCACGCTAAAAACGTCAGACGCTTTGTATTCTCAGCACCTCCATAATTTTTGATTTACGCCATACAGTAAAACATAATAACGCATCAGTGTTTTCTGTGCATGAAGATACTCCTACACATTTGAGCACCAGGTTTTTTGGTGGTACCTCTGCTGTGAGGCACATTTTTCATAGATCTATCAGGAACCTCTGAGCCACATCTGTTTTAAGTGATTTTACTGGATTTGAAGCGGCTGAGCTTAAGGTTATTGTGGCTAAATGAAGAATTACCATAACCAATCAGACAATGCACTTTATTACATTATATGCTGCATTTCGTTTTGAGGTCAGGTGTTTTGTATTAGTCTCCTATCACATTACAAGCAAAGTGAAATAACCCACACCTGGAGAAAAGTACATATTGTCTTTGATACATAAAAGAGACGAGGCAGTGTTTTTATTCAAGCATTCTTATTTTTTTTTCTCCTTTACCCTCATTTTTTTTTTTATTATCACACAATGAGATTTACAATACCTGGTGTGCCGCCCATGTAACCTGAGGAGGTATGCGCCAGTGTGTTTGTTGGAGGCACCTTTCACACGAGGTGCATTCCAGTGGTCATGGCAGGCCAACAACAAGTCAATCAATCACATTCTGCACACCAGTAATTTAGTAGGTGTCACATTATCTCTTTTGTTAACCACAGGACAGCGGTGAGAGTCAGAGAAAGAAGCAAGACAACAACGTGCTTTTCAAACAGCTGAGGACACGTAAAACGCAATATGAATTCCCTCCCAAAATCAGATTACGCAGCGTTTTGTGGTTTACGTGAACCGCTGTACTACAATCACGAACAATTTAACACAGTAGGCACAGAAAACAGGAATTTGATGCATTTTTTTTATGATTACAATATAATAAGTTATTCAATGTAAAGAAGCATTTTTAAAGTTTGGGCCCCAGACTCAAGGAATTGTGCTATAGAATGGCAACTTTAATGCTGGTAAGTGTTTAATAACTTGCTCAGCAGCATTTACCACGTGTAAACATGGAGACAAGAAAGTAAATCTGTCAGTTAATGGTCCAATCTGTAATTCAGATTTTTGAAAGTTTGACTTCTAGATTAAAAATAACAATTTTTGTTCTCCTCAACTAAGTGTACTATGAATTTTTACTGTTTTTGGGAGTTTGAGTTTTAACCACTGGACAGCCCTGTGAAACTATTCCTCACAAATCCTGGCATCATGGAAAAGAAATAATGTATATATATCTATATTTGAATATTACAATATATATACATATATTTGCAGTGTAGACAACACAACACATTTATTTACTTAACACAATACAACCCAATGTGTCCTTTGGTAATTAATTTCCATCTGTGGTCATGTATATGGTTAACTTGCTAGACATCTGTCCAAATATACAAATACAATAACCAAAATACTTTGATTCATTGCTCTGGTGGTATATGGCCTCGAGGTGAAGGCCGTCCAGTTGCCAAATCAAATACCCCTGCAGGTATGTGAAACCCTTAAAAATGCGGTTCAATCTGTCCTCTATCAGCGGTTATATTGGAGCGGATGTGTGGCCAGTGTTTGAGAGCAGAGCGCAAAATAATGAGCCACCCATTCCAAAAAATGTTTAATACAAACATACAAGCACCGGCATCAATTGCCAAAATCTCCCACAAAAAGAGCTTATGAAGCTCCGGTCCAGTGGGATAGCGTTTCGGAAATTTATAGCGAAGAAGAAAGCCTCCGAATCTGCTCCGTACAATTTCTCGGTATGTGTGGATTCTTTTTAATATCTCATGAAGAAAACTGGCACTGAGTGCAAGAGCCTCTTCTTCGCCTTTTATTCAGTCGTGATTGCTTATGGGTCATACTTTTTAAATCTTTCTAAACTTTGCCAAAGTTTGCAGAGGCCTTTTTTTTATCATACAGAGCTTTTGTCACCATTGCAAGGAGATGTGTTACCTTTTTAAATGATTGCCGCAGAAGAATCCTTCTGCTTTGTAATAGAAACTCACCTTTGGAGGAAATAATGTGTGTGATGGTTAAAGATGTCAATGGCAATACCAAAGAGGGGTTACCTTATTGGATCTTCTTGGATATAATATGAATCCGCTGGTGTGCCATCCGCAACCAGCTTCTTTAGTCTCCTTCCTTCCTTTTATACGGACATCTTTTTCTGTCAGGTTTGCCTTACATGTCTGTGGTTTTATACAAGAATACAATAACTGGTAGATTTTCACGCCAAGAGTACTTGCTTGTAAAACATTAGACATGTAAAAAAAGAAAATAGGGCTGTCGGGCTAGTTGTTTGCTTTAAAAGCATTTATGGGCACATTGTCACTTACAGGTACTATCATGGCATTTTCTGCCAGAAGGTTGTGTTTCATGATGATGTAATAATTTTCTTTTTATGGGGAAAAGACTTATTGGATTTGTAAAGCATCCACCCTGATGTTTTTTTTAATGAAGATAAAATAACCCCTGCCACAAAAACAGGCCACAGCCCATAGGGTGGAACTGACTTAATCATAACACATATACCTTCACCAGGACTTGGATGTATTGAACATATCTATATCCTAAAGTGGGAAGCACACGTTGAATGAAAATGTGTTTGCCTCGTAGCAATAGGTCAGCGATAGGTGTGGTTGAGTCCACAGACGTATAGCGATCATGTAGATTAAAGTGCATTTAGCCACACTTGTCTCACGGGATTTCCCTTGGCTACATGCAAGCAGACACTGAACCAAAGCCCAGCTTGGTATTTTGACAGCAGAGCCAGAAAAAACAAAAGTGTTTTGCTTTTCCGTTGAAAAAAAAAAAGACAAGGGAGAAAAGCAATGAAGATGTAGTGGAGAGAAACGGTAGTCCCACAGCCATTGCCTTACTCAATCCATATGCGAGGCTTAGAGGCAGGAAATACCCACAATTCAGTGTAATCAGGGTAGAGGCTGCCTGCCCCATTGGAACGGACCTGGTGGAACTGATTGGGCAACATTAGGGCAAGCAAGGATCTAAATATGCAGCACACTCAAAATGTTACATGTTCATACCGCCTGCAATCAAAGTAATGGAAGGGAACAAGTTCTATCTCCCATGAAAATTTTAGTCGAAATGGATTTGTGAAGGTTTTTCTGTATGATTTCTTAGGGTCATCTCTAATATGACATCTTCGGTGTTCTGCCAAACACACGTGAGCACTATCAGCACGTGCTGGCCTTTTGTTTAGAGTGACACATTTCCAAGTTACTGATGTTTGATCAGTGCAAGAGCACATGTGTAAAAACCTCCCAGACCCTGGCTGCCGGCGGGCGTTCTCAGTTCACTTTGAATCACAAAGGAACATTTGTATTTTGTTGGTTGCGTTGCTAATTCGCAATCCGCGGTACCAGTGTTCAGCCACAAGTATGAGACGTCAACAGAGCAAATGACCATGAGCTTCCCTAAGAAGGCAACAGTTGTTTGACAGGCTGGTGGGTTTGTTTCATGGTGAGGGAGAACTGCTGGCATCTTAAACCATAATAACACATCCCCCAAACTAGCGTGCTAGCTGTAACCCTGGGTCAGAACCAGAGAGGGGTTTCCCAGTTATACAAACAGAGGCTGGCTGGCTTGTTGTACGTGTAGCTTGACGTTTATGGAATGTGAGGAGTCTGCATGTTTACTGATAGTTGGTTTTGGTTTGTCCCTTTTGGGAAATAATTGGGGAGGCTGAAGGAAACAAGGGGAGCGACAGCTGATGTGGTTTGGTCAAAGGCAATGGGAACATCTGCCTTTGATTTAATGTGTGGCCCAATAAAGACCCAGAGCACTGGTGCAATATCTGCCTTTCTCTCTGTCTCTGTCTATTGTTGGATTTGTCTGTCTCTCACTCTAATTCTCACTCTTTCTCTCGCACACAAGTCAAAAAGAGCATCTCCTCCGCACATTGCCTCTACTTTGTGATCGTCTTTTCTGCACTGTTAAGTGTAAACACTGGCATATACATTTTGAGTAGGAGAGTGGGCTGGAGTAGTTAAATCCTTGATTTGTACCTCTTGAAAACTCTCACAAGTCCCCCGTGCCCCTCCACCCCCGCTCTCCACCTCCCACACAATTCCCAGGTCAACAGAGCTCTCAATATGAGGCGCGTCTGGTCTACTGTGACAGCATATGGTTATCCACTCAAGGTGTCTGGAGACACTCGTTTCTTAATACATTTCCAATAAACAATAGAGTAAGGGGCTTATTCAATCAAAGTGGGTACCACATTGAAGACACAAAGAACCTAAATTAAAAAATATATATATCTTTAAGTGTTATTTTGCTCATAATCTGGCATTTTAAAAGGTATATTTCCTTAATACCTGCCATGCTATACTAATCTAGTAAATTGGATTTAACAATTTCAGTAAAAAGTCTCCTTCATAGCAGTTAAACGTCTGGCATAAAGGAGCTACGCTGTATGCGAGTAAAGAGTAAACACACTAAATGAGACGCTGATTACATCATATTTCGAAACGGGGGCTAAAATGGCATCACATGAAGTTTTATGGGCACTGTCAGTTACTTTTCAAAAAACAGACTCACCATGGAGATGATGTTTACTTTAAGAAAACAAGTATACGTTTTTGCCTGTTAGGGGCACAATTCCTTAAGTGCTCAGCAGCTCGGTGCAGATGTTTGGAGTGTAAACATATAGCGAATATTAGAATGATGTAAGCCCAAGAAGGTCTGCAGTCTGTTACCACCTCTACTACTTTGCCTCTTTGTTTATAATGCTAAGGATTAACAATAAAGCTGATTTTATTCCATCATAGTCTGTCCTGTCCAGCAGATTTGACTTACATATTGTCTGATTGGATGATAGGCAGATGCTGCCTTTCCTGGAGATTGTGTATCGCAGTTGCATGGCGACAGTGTGGCAGGCATGATGGAGACGTGTGCTTGGATTGATAGCATCTCTGAAAGGCAGCTCCCCTGGGTTAATGGGTTATCCTATTAGCGCCCCTCCTCTGCTCCACCCCTCCTCTTTCTGCTGGAGAGCAACCATCACCGCCTGGTCTCTCCTGCAAGGGGTGGAGGCTAATGGCCTCTGCTGCGCATAACCTCAGCCGGACTGGAAGCACTGTACTTAAGCACAAGATGTTAGATACTGAATACTTGAGTATTTCCATTTAATGCTACTTTATGCTTCCACTCCACTACAATCCCAAATTTTAAACTTTTCACAGAACTACATTTACTTCGCAAATTTAGATTTTACATACAAAGCAGACGATGAGCTAATAAAATATAATGCATTGCTATCAGTTGAAATACCTGCAATAACAGTATATAAAGCAGTTAGAATGTGCTCCACCTCAACCAGCTGCAACTGTAAAATGCTACTTACACATAAATGCATCAGCAATAATAAGCCAATATAATATACAGTATAATAATATACCAGTCACAGGGGCCATTTCTCTGCAGGTGCTTTTACTTACATCGCTGCTGGTATTTTTAAATTAAAGTATTGCTACAGTTAAGTAAAGTAAATTATCTGTACTTCCTCCCCCACTGCTGAGCTGGTTCTATGCTTTAAAAAATGAATGAGCAGTATGAATATACGTGGCCTGTTGTGAACATGTGGAGACTGGCATGGGGTGATGTTAGATCTGGCCCTCTCCTCACTCTCTTTATCAGTCTCCGGTCTGACTGTCTGTCTCTGTCTCTCTCTTAACATCTCTCCACTCTTCCTATGCCTCTCCACCGCTCCTTCCTTACTGCTGATTCCCAGGATCGATAATTCTAGGCGAGTGCCCTTACATTTCCCTCTCAACATGTTGGGCCATAAATCACCCCCCATGCTTCTCCGGCAGGAAGGATGCCTCAGCTAGAAAACATCCCAAGAAAGCGTAGGTCAGGGGGAAAGGTGAGGACAGCTTAACGGACGGTCCCCAATAGCATGCCCTCTTCTATTGCCTCTAAAAGAGACTTTTTTTTCTCTGTGGTCCTGTGTTGCTGGATGGGTGGGGGAATAAATTAGGAAACCACATTAAGCTGTCACCCAGGACTTTGAACAGCTTTTCACTTGTGATCGTACTTTTCGGAAACCACACTGGGCAACTGGTCCAGCTTGAAGCCATACTCATAAATAAAAAGTCAAAATAAAATGGAAGCACTGGACCTTTAAGGCTATTATTTAGCACATAGAGTTTTTATTTTCATTGTAGACAAAATGACATCAGTAGCCTGAGAAAATGTTTCACTCGAATGTGATTTTTGTCTATTGCCCAGTTGTATTTTATTCTAACATACTCTGCTTACATCCTCACATCGACCACATCCACTGGAGAGACTGCACCACACCACCACCACCACACAAACAACAAAACCACCCTCTTTTAAAAATCACCACTGGTACAGTATATTCCAAATGGCATCCTGTTGTTTAAAACATGTGTAAATCACACTGCCTCCAAGTTCATCATATAAAGCATTCTTACTGCACATATGTTTGGTAGTGAAAGTCAAAGGAAGGAATCTTTGAAGATTTCAGGAGCGTGCATCTGGGCTCCTCTCAGACTGCTCACTCCCTGCACCAGAGCTGCAAGTTATTTCCCCATGGCTTCTGAAGGCAGCGCAAAGACATTGACCTAGGCCTCAGTAATGGCCCCTCGGTGGCCATCCTGTCTCGCGATGTCCATCTTCAACATAGTTGAGCACTGAGGCGCTTGACATTTTTATGTCATAACTTATGCGGCTCAACCGTATCGGCAAGGGTGCACTTGTGAGACGTTACAATAACGGAAGTGAGGAGGGAACCATAAAAAGCTGGAAGGATTAAAACAATCTTATAGATCACAGTCAGCTGGGGCCCACATGAGGCTGTGCCATAAGCTTGGGCCAACTGTGTTCACAAATTTTGCTTCAGGTTTTTGTAGGACATCAAAGGTGGTATGGGGAACGTGAGTCACCCTCAGCACGGAAAGCTGATATACTGTACGGTGTGAGGATGGAGACGTATAAGGCTCATTGAGGGGCTCACGTGGAAACCTCTTGGACAAGCTGTCACTTGCCTTTGCGACCCACGTTCCTGACAGCATTCGCTCAGGAGAGGGGAGAAAATGGTTACTTTTACTCAACAGAAGATGCTGAGAAGCCACAGTGGAAATGGCCTCAGATCATACTGTAAGCTTGAGGGTTAGAAAACATAAACGTTAGAAAGGATCTTCCACTGTTTTGACAACGTATTTTAAAAGTTATCATGTTCACTGGGGCGTGCATCCCTTCTTGGGTCTCAAATCGACTTCTCTGCTGTTGTTTCTTTAGGACATGGATGGTGGCAGAGCGGAGCCAAATGCACGCAAATAGTTCAAAGACTGTAAAGTTTGATGGGGCTTTTGCACCAACAATTTATGATTTGGTGTCAAATGGATTTCCAGGAGAGGCCAATGTTTTTCCTAACCGACTATAATTGTGCTGATTTACACCAATGGCCACAGAAACATTTAATTTCACCTCCTCCCTTCAGCACTAAACTTTGTCCTTTGCTGCAGCACAGGCAGACCATTGTATCCCTGCATTACGATAAAGAATACACAGATAAGTGGAGACTCATACCAGACAATGGCTTTTCTATTGCAAGTGTGGGTAATCGTCTTGTGGAGGGAGGCACTGTGTTTTGGCAAATTGCATCAGATTCATCAGGCTATAGGCATCCCCTTTCCTGCTCTCTTCTCATGTTTCCTTCACTCCATCACAGTGCGGGGGCCTTATAGTGCTGCCCACTCTCAATAGGCAGACCCGACACTAAGATTTCAGATGCTGGCCAAGCTCTCTGAGGGAACAGGTGTCCCCTCTGTCTGCCTGTGGTTGAGGTCCCGCAGTGGAAGCATGGGAAAGGGCAGCCACCGCAGAGGTTCTACCCCAGCGGACAGGTAACAGTGCGCCTTTCAACTCAGCCTGAATTCAGCTAAATTGGTATCCTTTTAGGAACCACGGGAAGCAGTTGGATCTAGAAAATAAAGGGGCGGAAATTCGCCCAGCGATTCCCTGTTGGCTGGAGGAGTATGGTGCGCTCACAATGGGAAAGGAGAGAAACTATTTTGATGTGTAAATGAGATAAGAAAAAAAGGCTCTTTGGCCAGGACTGCTTTACTTTGTTGTTTTAATAGAGCACAGCTGAATTAACTAAACATGTATTCAGTGAATAAAAAAAAAAATCAATGATTGTTTTTGTGAATTCACACTCGATGAACTGAACTGTAATGTCAGTTAACACCATCAACATTTGAACATCCAGTGTCAGCTCCTGAGGACAAACCTTGTCTTCGGTATTTTTTTTTGTTTTTTTTTAAGTCTGACAGGAGGCAAGAGGGATTTTGGGCCTGGTGGTGAGCAGGTCATTTTGACAAGAGATCAAAAGAGCAGCAGTGTCAGCCCTGAAGCAAGCAGCTCGTCAATGGGACCTGTGATCAATGGTGCAGGTGTGGAGGAGAACCCAGGTAAATATCTCAGGGGATAGCACCTTTATTCATTACACACACACTTATATCAACTTTGAAGGGTGGCATTCTTATAATTCCAAATGTTCAAGCAGGGAGAGTTAAAGTCTGGACATTTCTGTCTACACACTTCAGGTCATTAATAATTCCAGTGCTGCAACAGTTAACTCTCACTGACAACACACTCCCCTCCATTCATAAATGTAGCACCAACATAAACAGCTAAATCATCAAAGTCAACCATAGCCTGGAGGAAGCTCTGGGCTTATACAACAAAGACATTTGCAAATGTCATCTGTGACCTCCACTGCTCAAATTCTGCAGGGTGATAATATATCGATGGGAAATGCCATTAAAAACAGTTTGAAGCTCCTCCTGGATTCATTTGCGCTGACCCAGAATGCAGTATTTTCTTAACACAAGCAGCAGGCTGCTTTGATGTTATCTCCCTATCCAAACAGCGGAGGGCCGGCTGCCCCTGCCCCGCCTGTGGCCGTGGAGGACGGCGTCGATTAATCACAGTGAAGGCTGCAAGAGCGCGCTCATAAATCGCCTCGGCGCTCCTTAAACAGGAGAGTCCCAGGGTGCAGCGCCGTCATTTATCAACACTCTCCCCCTCCGGATGAGGAGTAAATAAAACTCTGAATATGTAACGTGGCGGGGGGGTTGTGTCCTGGGATACTGAGCATATCCACTGGTGTAATGATAAATAAAGAAGTGCCTAAACTATGACCTCCAAGCAGTCATCAATTTAAGTTGTTTATTTATTGAATATTCTCTTTAGATCCTTCATTCCTTTAAAACATCATCTCACATGGTATTATAATAGGTGGGCTGCTTTTATGCAGACTATACAGTAAATTGACATAATTTATGGCCCATTAAAACTACAACAGAACTTTACAGAGTGTTTAATGATGCCCTGTTTGCAGAAATGTTGTCTACATCTATTTTGATAATCGATTGGACATTTAAATCGTTTTCTCCCTGCAAGAATACCAAACATTTAGTAGTTCATGCTTCTAAATTGAAGATGTCACTTTGGGCTTTAGGTAATTGTGACAGTGTATGGACCAAATAATTATTGATTAACTGAAAAATTAATCAGCAGAGGACTCAATAATGCCCAATTATGAATAGGTATTTGGCAACTTTTTAAAACCTTCAACAGCTCCTTCTCATCAGATGCGTCTTTACTCCAGGCTGTGTGGTGGAGAAACAACTAGGTGCTGTAGCTGCATAATGTTTCCCTCAAGTGGAGAGGAAGAAAAATGCATTCGTTCGGGGCTGATGATCGTCCCCAGTGTGATGCTTGTGTCTCTAACTATATACACAGTAGATTCTATACAACAGACAATTCTTGGGGAGCTCATCAGTCAGGTTCCATGCTTTATGGATTTGTAGAGAAAATAAAAACATACACAGCTGCCACAATAGCATGGCGCTTTGATGGGGACAGGGTGACACTGATGCTGCACATTCACAATACTCTTGGTCAATGTTCCTCTCAGGACAAATGTGTGGAGGACCGTCTCTGCTGGCTGGTCTACCTCTGCAAACCTTTTCAAATCTTCCCATCTGATGTGTCCCAGTCAGCAAGGTGTTTCAAAGGTCACGTTCTTCTCAACACACATGCATGAGCACAAATACAGCTGAAAGGCACATCTGGGATCTGTCCAGCGTTTGGACTATGAGTTCAACTTTGGCCTCTTGTGTGGATTATCTGTGAACAAACATGTCTTCTTGAAAAAGTCTACATGCTGGTAATTCACAACTGGGTGAGTCAACTAACACATTAATAATTCCATAAAATGAGTAGATATAACATGTCATAAGGCCGATTTATATAAGAATTTTAGATTTTAAACATACACCCTTGTAAATGAATCATACATAAGGCATGAAGACCAATAAAGCCGCCTCCCGGGATTTGACTTTGAGACTGGCTTGGCGTGTAAACATTGCTCGCTGTGACCAGCAGCACTGGGGTCCTGTGAGAGTCTGGGAGAAGCAGCAGCAGAAAGCACTATCTCCATCATCGGTGCTCACCAGGCCTGTCCTCACACTGGCAAGCCCACAAAGCCTGCCCGGAGACAGATGACAGCGCCACAAAGACAACACAGGTGGCTGGCTGCAGACCACCTGGAGCAGAGAAGCTCGACCACACTACTACACTACAGAGAGGAGAGTTTGGACAAGGGCCGGGGGGGGGGGGGGGGTGGGGTATTACGGGCAAAACAATAAAAAGCGGGGGGTGC